>CM071934.1:101701898-101774189 GCA_016081115.2 Rehmannia glutinosa | reverse complement strand
GGGTTACGTATTGCTACGGCGATGAATCAAGTCATCTCTGCTCACGGAAGGGGCTTGACTATCACAAACAAGGATTTGGCCGAATATTGCTCACTACCAAATAGAGGGAGCATCTCGAGATCAAAGAGGGCCGAGCAACTGGCCGACGATGGAAAGAATAATACTCCAATGTTGTCGACATTAAATAATATTCACAAAGAAACAAGAGATCAGCCAAGGAGATTATCGAAGGAAATTGTCGGACATTGTTGCTGTTGTATCGACATCAAATTTGCGCCTTCACCAATCACAAAGGCAAAATTGATCGCGGATTAAGCCGCAATAATCGAAGAAAAGCAAGATAACCTACCAGCTTTATCTACAAAGCACTCGCCAAAACGCTGAAACAAGTCCTTCAAAGAAGATGGGTCATTCGAGGATCCTCGATATGGCCCAGTGATTGGCCGGTTATTGGAGGTGAAATAGTAATTTCTTAGACATGGGAAAGTTTCCATGTTAACAAGAGGACAAGCTCGCAGCCAATCTCTCTCGTGTGCTCAAGCCGTGCATACGCCAAGAGAGCCGACACCAAACAGGAATCACCGACTCACACATACCGCTTCCTCTCCAACCAGTTAAAGTCGCTCTACAACTACTAAGAAGTCTCACGCCCGCAGCGAAAGAAACCAAACATGCACTGCCTCTCGCAGCGAGTAGTCACTCCGCCTGGGCAACCGCTGGGCTACTCCGCCCTGCACTAGCCGGGTCGCACCACAAATTCCTTCTCTCGATCGTCAAAAAGATGAGATCCGACACCTGCACTGGGCCACTCCGTAAACAAACACAAGCACCGGCCCCACCGCCCAAGACTGTGAGGACACCGTCTCTCGAACCGTAATCCTCGTACAAACCAAGAGACGAAGACTTGTGCGCAATCCGAAAGGTATAAACCAATGAGTCACCTACCTCCGCCCAAGACAAATATCGAGACTACCGATGGCGAGAGTCTCCGCATGTAATTGATGAAACGCGTGCCAAGTCTCGTCAAGGTGATCACAGAGGCAACTCTAAGACACAAACTCGTAGCTCACATAAATTAAAACTCAAGCATTAACCAAACTGCTGCATATCATGTAATGATCCTATCTCCACCTTACCTGCATATCCGTAATCGCCTCGCGTGAGTTGGAGAAAATGGAAGTTGAGCAGGCCAAGGAACAGCCTAACGCCTCAATTCATGTACAAGAGTGAATCAAGCAAATTTCCTTGGATTATCTACTGCATTCCTGAAATTTCTGATGAAGACAATTGCATTTAATATTCTCCGCAGATCTACAAGTGACAAGGAGAGAGTAAGTAGCAAGTCAAGCCGAAGCACCCAGAAAAGGCAAGAGCCCGCCTATCTCCCAGACTACGGTAACACTTCCATCCTCTCCTTGATGTCTTCTCCAAAGTGACGAGGAACCAGAGAATGCCATGCTATAAGAATTGGCAGATGCTAAAGTATCAAGGTGAATCGTTAATCCTTCACGAGCAAAGATCGACGGGAGGATCAGGAGAGTCCTCCGCAACACACTGAATCGATCCAATGGGGAGTGGTTCAAAGAACAGCCACCGATGTTGTCGCTTACCACTTCCCCAAACCTAACCCTAAGAAGGCAATAAGGGAAATGGCGATGAAATCAAGCAATGGGACCCTGGGCCGAGCCAACTCCCTATCGGGCGCGTGCTAACACCGCCCCAACTACCGAATCCATCAACTCGCAATAAATGAGTTTGAGACGAAAGTGACCCCACTCCAGTCACTCACCGGTGCTCCAAACTCGAGGGGGAAACTCCCTCCACCGCAGTTTGTGGGCTTCCGAGGATGTCAGCATTTACTCCACAAAGCACGTAGGGAGGCGAAGCAAAGAAAACACAAACACAAGCAAATAAATGAAGAAGTCGCTATCGATCGAAGCTCGCATAGCTGAGACTGCCTACCAGGTGCCAACAAATTGGGTGCTAATGACGCGCCGATGCAACGAGGCACGTAGCGAATGTACCTCGGGAGTTAACACTGGCGAGATGAAAGTCACAACCATGGGGCTGAGACTCCAACGGACGCCACCGTAGAAGACCCTAAGACACCGACACTGCCGAAAGGGAAGACCAAGGCCTCGCAGCTAGAGACCGCCGGAGGAATGGCGTCTACCGGGAGGTCGAGACTTCCCAACATGTGTACTGGGGCAGAGAACATCCCTCCCGCAACCATCGATCCATCTGGTATGAGATCGCCGCACTTCATGATTCCTGTGACAACTCATGTCACCTTTTCCGGGATCGTAAGCACGAAGAGGAAGTCAGTCAACTCCCCTATGACAATCCAAAGACTAATGAGGATAAACTCCAGGCACGGCAAACCGATCCTGCAAGATTACTCGTCGATTTTAATTTTGATGACGGTACTTTCCAACGAAATTCCTATCATCGTCCGATGATTTTCCGATAAGGCCGGAGACCCGCCTACTTCAAGCGAGAAATCACCGAGACCAACGGCCATAAGGAGCAACGAGGCTCAAGAAGCCGAGTCTACTGCACCACAAACCCAACAACCAGAGACCACCGCCCGCCTCAAGCTACACCGGGATCTATTCCTAAGAACCACGCCCGTGCCAACGCTCATCGTAACAAATCCCGCATGGCGCGATGAATCCTTTGTGAATCTTTTCCCATTCTCACCGAGATACTGCACTCCACGAAGAGTCGTAAACAGCAAGACGCTACCACGTCAAATTCTGCTTTTCACTCGTGCACCATCGTTTCCACTCGATTACTGACAACAGATGGCCATCAACGCACAGGTTAATCACCGAGCAGACGGCGGTTCCGGCGACTTCATTAAGTTGGAAAGATGAGAGCATCGTGCCTCCTTGGATACGCGCCCGACAACAGAGATGCAGAACCTACAACTTGACTTGAGAGGCATCACAATCAGATAAGTGGAATGCAGAACAAAGAATAACTAATGCTGTTGTGGAACAGAGATACTTCGCATAATTATTCAACAAGCCACGCGTGGAGAGCCGAAATGTTGACGCTAAAACGGCCGGAACACATTGAACATATGCACGGCTCACACCGCCAGATCAAGCCAGCCGCTGAGCGTAATGCAAATGATATACGCTGGCTTGGAAGAATATGACAAGAAAATTCAGCCTTCTCCGGCCGAGACGGCCGATTTCAAATAGGATCCAACGCTACCGGTCAATTCGTGCAAAGATACAACGCAGCGGTACTTGAAGCAAAATTCAACCATCGAAGATTCTCGACTTCATGCTTGCCAAGATAAGCCTCGGGGTTCTCTATCCTTGATGATGCCGGGGAAGAGAATACCTTAAAGAAAGAAAACTGTTTAAAGAAAGGAGCAAAATGAGCGGAACAAATAGAAGCGGAAAATCACCAGAAATTTTTGAATCAAGAAAGGAAAATCACGAGGGGAAGGATCAAAGAACATGACCTTGATGATTGCACAAACAACCCCCAACAGGGTCCTCGTCATTATCCGACATTATAAGCAAGAACTCCCCGACTCGCCACTCCAACACTGCAGATCTATGGCCGAGAAGAGAAAAGAAATTGAAGCTGTGGATGAAGGAGGTGGAAGGAAGAATGGATGCCGTGGTGATGAATATTTGAAAGAACACATAAGATTCCAATGTGACAGAGACACGTATGCCATTTCGTATAAACATTGCAGCCGCATCGCCGACGAAATTCAAACGCCAATCAAGGTTATTTTGCAAATTTGTCCTCGCTCATCGATCTCAGACCGAAAAGTGGTCTCACACTATGTGAAGAAGTCGGCTGCATAAAGAGACAACCGCAAGCCACTACCGTCACCTACCGGGCACTCACCGAGTGCCAAGTGCCCCAACAAGCAAAGATACGCCCGCAGGTAGATGGGGTTAAGGAAGAAGGAGTGAACAGTTTCACCCAGGCTCCGCCCAAGAATATTGAATACGTAGATCCAGAAAGAAAGCGAGGATTCATCGGTCGGCTTCACCATGTGGCTAACTCTGCAAAGTCGCCAAAACCAACGCCGAAAAGATGCGTTAAGGATAAGAAAACAAGAGACAAACTCAGCTATGGCAGAGAGACAGTGAGAAAGAATAAGGAAAGATGAAGCTGCTGTGAAGGCATATGAGAAGAAAAAGAAGGCAACATGACGAGGAAATAAGAGAAGAAGAATAAGATGCCGATCAAGATGAAAAAGAAGGAGACAAATGATGAGATGAAGTGTTGTCAGCTCAACCCTTCGTGTATTTTATATGTAAATACATACAATGTAAAGTCTTCCGTAATAATGCCATAAATTTTTTTGACAATTACATACTTCTCGATACACCTTGTAAACAGTTGTGTTAAGTACAAGAATGATGTATGATCAATAAAAGATTGATTATGCGCATACATTCTATGTCAATACACTATCCGTATGCATTCGTTATTTGCATCTGATGATTTAAGTTTTGCATCATCAAAAGGGGGAAATTGTTAGAATCTATTGTTTAGATTTTGATGAGTGCCATGTAAAACTTAGAATAGAAAGTTAGCTCCCCCAATTCTTGCTTTGAAATGTACAGAACAATTGTGAGCCGCCAAGCCGGTTAAGTCAATACGCCCAACTTGCAAGAAGACAATCAAGGTTAAGGAAAATCTCATTGAGATACAGTACAACAAAGAAGAGCGCATGAACCCGATCAAGAAGCAAAACTGAGATGCAACCGAAAGTGAACATCACCAAGTCAACTCAAGAGAGGCTTCTGTCAAGATGATGTAATAGTCATCCATCGATTGGGAAATGACTCTAAGTCACCTCGGGGGAAAGCGAAATGCCAAGTCGAGATAATCGAAAAAGAACCGTTAACGTAAATCAAGAGATTTACTTAAACAAGTAATATCTTCCATACTACCTTTCTTGGAGTGCTCAAATCCTGTAATGCAAAAGAAAACGAACCAATGGGAAGACTACACCGTGTCGTAAAACTCGAAAAGGTGATAAAACATTTCATACGAGGAAATGGCAATTCCAAGAACTGCAAACCAACGATCGCAAAGTGATTTTCAAAATGAGCCTATCTTTCAACGGCAAATTTTTGAAAGTTCACTATAAAAGGCCGAGGAGTTTGATTGAGAAAATGATGATGAATGACACATACGTGAGATTTTACAAGCATCAAAATTGAAACATACTAATCCTCAAGCCTACATTTCAAGAACATCAATCCAACACTTACCCGTGAAGGAAAGAGAACTTCAACCGCTTGAAGAGGAAACTATCAAAAACAAGGGGTCTACACTCCAAGAAGGATTGTGTAGAAAGGTTCGGCCGTCAATCTCAGCCTTAAAACCTTGGAGGCTTCTCGTGGATCAAATCCAAAGTTGCTTGAGCAAGTGAGTCAGTAGAGTGCGCAAAACCCGCTAAGAAGGCTTCGAGTCGCATTTGCAGAAGCCACCCGAGTGATCAAGGCGTCTCCGTGATCGAGTCCCAAAGGATCAAGTCACTGCTGTGATCAAGACTAGACCGGATCAAGTACCACTTTGTAAACCATCATTACTTAGCGATTCCTCCAGAGCTTGAGAAGAGAGGAGTAGAAGAATTACCCCATCTTCGAACCTCTATAAAAACTTTATCAGAGTCATTTACTTTACAAAGATTTAAATATCCGTGACTTTTAATTGCTTATATCCACGATAAATTTGCTATCCATCCTGATAATCTATAAGTACTAAATCAAACAGAAACTTGCTTAAACAAACTTAAGGGTGTTGTTCTTCCACTGAAACAAAAACAAAACCAAGTCAAATTAAAGACAACAAATGAGTTACTCTACCAATAAACAAATTTGTGCTGCTGGAGAGATTAACTCTAATTGTTTTACTAATTCGGGATCATTCATCTAGACACAAAATTGCAGAACTCAGAGATTTGCAAGGCCTAAATCGAAAATTCTGGTAAGGTTTATTCAACTCCCCTTTCTAAACCTTACACTTACACCCCTTGGGACCTACACTATGGATTTCGTGGTAGGACTTCCGTGATCAATTAAATGGGGGCCATGTTGTTCAAGTTATAAAGAGACTCGCTTACTAAGTCACCACTTTCTACCACCAAAATGACGACAATATGCTCAAATCTACATGAGGGAGATCGTGAAATTACATGGAGTGCTAGTGTCTATTGTATCGGATACAAGATTTACATCAAATTCAGAGAAGTCCGCAAAAAGTGCAATGGGCACAAGATTGAAATTCAAGACAACTTATCATCCACGCATGTGACTGGACAAAAAGACAATACATATATTAGAGTATATGTTAAGAGCTTGTGTGTGCGATTCGGGAGTAACCGGGAGACTTTATCGCTTAGTGGAGTTCGCTTATAACAATAGTTATCAAGCAATAATTGGGATGGCTCCATATGAAGCATTGTACGGCGAAAATGTAGATCGCCGCTGTGTATTGGAATGAGGTCACCGAGAAGAAAGTTTTGGGGCCGGCTTGATTCAGAGATCGATAGAAAAGATAGCCAAAATATAAGATCGAATCGTAATGCTCAAGATAGACAAAGTCATATCTTGTGAAAGAAAGCATATACACCAAGAAAGGAGAAAATGTGTTTTGGTGGCTCCGATAAAGGGTGTTATTCGCTTTTGGTGAAAAGGGAAAATTGAAGCCAAGATACATTGGACCATTCAAATCCTCGTATTGGTGACTCCGCCTATCAATCGCATTACCACCAAGTCCGTCAAGCGTGCGTGCATAATGTTTTTTCATGTTTGATCTTAGAAAATATGTTCACGATCCGAGTCACATCGTGAATTATAAGGATTTAGAAATTAACAAGACTTGACATATGATGGAAGGGCCGAGTCGATTTTAGAACGCACGATCCACAAACTAAGAAATAAAGATGTTGCGTTAATCATGTTCAATGGACACGCCATGGAAGAAATGAAGCCACCTCGGGAGCGCGAAGAAGAGATACGTGCCAATACCCAAATTTTATTATCCACAGGTAAGTAACGAATTTCGAGGATGAAATTAATTTTAAAGGGGTGTAGGATGTAATATCCACAAAATTGGGGTAAATTTTTAAATTAGGGTTCACGATTGGGGATTCAAATCCCTAATTTTGAAATTAGGGGTATCAATTTAGGAGTTTTAACCCTTAATTTTTTTATTAATTTTTATTATTATTATTATTATTATTATTATTATTATTATTATTATTATTATTATTATTATATTATTATTTTAATCAACAATCAATCATGATAAATGTAGAATTTGATTACAAATTGAAAAGCCCTAATTGTAATGAAAATGAGATGAAGAGAGGTAAAATCATAAATTCCTAATTAAATTGCAAGTGAAGTTCATCGATTAAACATAAAAATTTTCCTATATAAACCCAAACTCACCCTGCTTTCTTCACAACCTTCAAAATTCAAGAATTAAGGTGAGATTTTTGAGTTTTCTTCCGTTTCCCAAAATATAATACCAAAGCCCCATACTCATTCAAATTTCTTAAATCCAAAATCGGAAAACCCTCCTCCGTCCAAAATCCGCTGGCCGCCGCCGTCTTTGTTCAGTCGCTGGTTTTTGCCGGTGTGGAGGTGTGCTCGTCGGGCCGGGCATGCGGAACGCTGAGGAGCGGACAAGAGAGAGTGACAGGAGGGCGTGCGTGGAGGCGAGAAGAAAGAAAGAAAAAAAAAAAAGAAGAATAAGAAGAATCAAAAGAGAAGGTGAGAGAAGGAAAGAAAAAGAGAAATAAAGAGAGAGAGAGAGAGAGAGAGAGAGAGAGAGAGAGAGAGAGAGAATTTGGGGGGTTGGTGGTGGCGTGTTGTGCGGATGAACGGGTTGAGGGGTTGGAGTTGATTGGGCTTGTTTGGTTATTGGGCTTGGTTTTCTTTTTAGAATATTGGGCCTGGGTAATTTAGGGTGTGAAAACATGATCATTAGCCTTTTCAAGCCTAAACCCGAAATCTTTTCAATATTTTAAATCCTTTTCTAAAATCATCAAAATTTCTTAATATAATTTATTAAATATATTTTTATTATATATGTAGGAATCGAGAATCACGAGGATCAGAATAATCACTTTTATATTCTACGAGGATTACATATATCAGCTGAGGTGGGGATTTTTAATTTTTGTCTTTATATAATGTTTCACGTGAGTATTTTCATTTATATTTGATATGCAGAGGAACTAGTCAAGGGCCATAAATAGGTCCAGGTTCAAAAGTATCATCGGGTTAAGCCCGCCGTACTAAAATTTATTAACTGGCCAGTCAAAGAAAATTACATAGGAAAATTATAGAGGAATTACATGTTTTATTATAAATGTTTATGCTTGTATGATTTATCATGTATTGACAAAAGTTGGTCCCTATTGAGCAAGTGGAAGCTCACCCCTTCATTTTTATAATTTTTCAGATTAAGGAGTCGTGCTGAAGATACGTCAGTGATGGATGAAGACCAAATTAAATTTTGGAATTTGAATAATTCTTATTTTATGTTTTGGAATATTTTGATAAAATTATAATTTTGTAAAGTGACTGGTATTAGTTAAATGTTTAAGTTTTATTAAGTTATTTTCTTAAAACTTTTTTATAATAGCGTTTTCCATAAAAGTCGGACTATTTTATATTGTATATCGGGGCGTTACATAAAGTCTTAAATGGTAGTTTGTAATTTTTGCAATCACATTTGACCGTTTTTCTTAGCTTTTGTTTTTGTTTTTGATTAAAATTGTTTGATTTCAACGCCTAAATTTTGGCGAAAAGGGCAAAATTTTGGCAAAGAATAAACAATCAATTTTTGGATCGTTGGACTTTTTTGCCTTTTATTTTCATCTATAAATATATCATTTAGTTTCTCATTTTTCATCCCAATTCTTTCTTTCTCGTACTATTGATTATCAAAATTGTTGAAATTCTTCTAGAAAAAAATATTGCACCTATTATCACAATGGATGAAAATCCTAGTGATTCTAGCTCCAATGGTAGCCTAGATGATGATATTATGAACTAAAATGGTGATAACCCGCGAAATGGATGAGCACACGATGCAAATCATAATTCAATAACAAAAAATGCTCATCCAATTCGTTGAATGTGATTTACATCGAACATATACTAGAAGGTATATCAATAGAAATCGTGGAAGTTTATACATGATCGTCTTGTAAAAGATTACTTCTCTAATGAGCCGACATATCCTAATGATATATTTCGTACGATTCTCAATGCAAAGAGAGTTATTCGCTTCGAATAGTTGGTGCATTGGAAAATCATTTGGACTACTTCAAATGGAGGGTCGATGCAACGGAAAAAAGAGGTTTATCGCCGCTTAAAAATGCACCGCAGCTATCCGTCCGCTTGGCGTATGGAATGCCCGCCGACCACTGACGAGTATCTACAAATTGATGAAACGACTTCCCTCAATTGCTTGAATAAGTTCTATCAGGTGCATAATTAAACTATTTGGGCCACAATACTTGAGAAGACCTAACGAAATCGACATACAACGCCTAATTAGATACTGCATAATCGAGACACTACGGCTTCCCGGGCATGTCAGGGTAGTCTTGATCGCATGCAATTGGCATGGAAAAATTGCCCAAAGAGCTTGGAGAGGTCAATATACTGAGATGATCATGGTTATCCCACTATTGTGCTTTGAAGTCTGTAGCTTCTCAAGACTCGTGGATATGGCATGCGCTTTGGGGTCACAGGGCGTGTAATGATATCAATGTTTAACGAATCACCTTTATTCAACGACGCCTTAGAATGAATCTGCTGTCGATGATCAATTTTATCAACAACACACAATATAAAAATGGATATTATCTTACGATGGAATCTATCCGAGAATGGACTATTTTGTCAAGAGATTTTCGTGTCCCCAAGATTCCCGTAAAAATAAATTTCAAATAAAGAAAAAGAAGCAAGAAAAGATGTAAGCGAGCATTTGGGGGTTCTCCAATCTCGATGGTCGGTGATTAGAGGTCCAGGGCGATCTTGGTACCTTCCCGCACATGAATGATATTATATATATGTGTATTATCTTACATAACATGATTATTGAGGGCGAGACAAAGGACACTGTCGGTTCAACGATTGAGCTTTAGTAGCGATGTAGTACCTCCCAAGTTATGATATGGGATCTCCACATGAATTTTAAGAATATATAAGGAGAAGATGTGAACTACATGATCGTGAAATGCATCATCAACTTCGGCATGACTTGGTTGAGCACCTTTGGGAAACGCTATGGATCTAATGAGTGAAAAATTAATTTATTAATCATGTGCTTTTTATTATTATTGTGATGCTTTCGATTTTTGTCCTTCCTCGGATTAAATGCTTTTAAAACATTATGTTGTTGTATCTTTTTATTTTAATAAATTTTTTATTAGACTTAATTTGTTTTATAAGTCTAATATAATTATGAAAATTAAATTAATTGAAAATAATCACATTAGTGATTTTATTGAAAATTATACACAAAACAACCAAAAAATACATATTATAAATATGATTAGACAGTGGGGCCTATTTTGAATCTTGAACTTGAATTTATCATTGTGGATAGTATGAGAGAGTTTGTTCAAGTTCATATTTTGTAGATGTGGCATTGGAGGACCCACAAAAAAACTTGAACTTGCAACCACCATTGTGGATGCTCTAAGAGCCATCCCAATGGGGACCTCCCCTCATAGTGGGGAGGGGGTTTAAGCTTTAGTTCTTAAACCAGGCCCAAAAGTACAGGAACCGGTTTATGGAAATAAATAATAGTGGGTTTTTAAATACAATTGATTTTTAATTGGGAATTAAGACTTGTTTGGCACTTTGATGAGAAAGGGCAATTCGGTATATGCGTAAAAGGCAAAGTAGAAGAGTTCAAGAGTAAGAAGCTCGAAATCAGTGGTACCAGAGTTAATAGTGTGATGGTGTGGATGAAAATCGAAACCGAATACAAGGAGAAGCTTAAGCATTTTATTTGAGGTGCTCGTTCAATCATATTGCTAGACAAGGTCAAATAAAAAAGAAAGGCATGGACATTGACCTATTTTGTGACTTCATGGAGAAGAGAAGAGAACCTTTAACATTTACTCTTCTCTTGTCCTGAGCCCAAATAGTGCGGAAACTAGCACTAATTTCTTGGGATGGATTGAGGATTTTCCGGATTCTTTTGCAGGTGGTGGTTTCGGATATGTGCCTCTGGTGATTCAAGATTATGTTGTGGATCGACCAGCTTACCACCTACATGTTGCGGTGGTTATGGAAAGCTCAAAATTTGTGGTTGTTCCAAGGCATAAATTAGGCCGAAAAGGAGATTGTTGACCGTGTTGTTAAGGGATGGTTTGAATTTAATGAAGATGTTCTTTGTGAAATGCAATTAAATCAGGAAGAGTTCCGGTGTCTGTAGTTTTCCTTGTGATAATAATGTATGACTTTCTTATTCTCCCCCCGCCTAGCTCGATTAATCCGCATAGGCGCTAGTCCTCCTTGTCGCACTTTCGATTATTTTTCGATTAGGCCCGCCTAATACCACCCAGTCCCGCTTAACCCGCCTGAGGCTCCTCGCCCAGCGCTAGCCCTAGTTTCATCACTTTAGCGGCGCTTTAGCGCTTTTTGCAACATTGCTTTCTTATTGTGAAGTCGGCATTTGTCACCAAGAATAATGCGGAAGGGCTGGGTGGTACGATTAGAATGAGTGGAAGATGCGACATGGCCTCGGTTTTTTTAGGGACGCCATTCTCGAATCCATTGAAGCTACACTTATGGTCATGGAGGCATGCTCTAATTGTTGCTTCGAAAATGCAAAAAAAAAGAAAATCTTAATCAAAGTAGATGTAATGGAGATCGCGAGAAAGTTAGAGCAAAGATTAGATTTTGATTATGCTAATATGACGATTGCCAAGTCATCTATGTGCTTAACAACTTTGTTTTTGTGTGTTTCTTTTCATTTTGATTGTTCTAGTTGTGTATGTCTTCTTGTACTAGCCTTGCATGTTTGGTGTTGAGGGAAAATGTTTCACGAATTGCTTCCCCCATTCAATGCTTGCATTGTTTAAATCCTCGAGTTGGTTGTGACCGGTGGGTCTCGAGCATTGTACTTTTGTTCCTTTGAGATTTATTATACATTCATCGTTTGAAAGAAAAATAAACCCTGGTGTTATGGGATTTGGGATGACGTAAGAAAATTATACAACAACAAAATGTATTCCTTGAATCAATGGCTATGGGCATAAAAAAGAAGTAGATCCGTTCACACCCGATCAATAACCATTGGCCCATTAACCGGGTCAAAGGTCCACCATTGGAATCAATGGTTAATTGTCGCTTCAAAAGCTAAACTCATTTCAAAAGAAAACGAGAAGAAGATAACATTAATGTATCTAATGGTTAATCGGCCTTCGGATCTCATCCTGCGGATCTTTGATCGCCCTGGTCGTCCTTTAGCGGTTAAGGTTAAGTAATTTTTTCAATACTTAATCGATAGTTTCTACCCGTTAAAATCGGTGGATCGAATCGCAATGTCTACCTAAATGTTGAGTCATGAAACCTGCACAATTAACACAAGAAACTAGGGCGATTGAGCATTTAAACAAATCTGATCATGAAAAATGACACGAGACGGATAATTGGAAAGACGAAATAATCTTTGAAAGAAAAAACTTTTATTGATAATACGAAATTATGAGTGAACAACTCGAAAATAAAGTCATAAAAACTATTTAAAGAAAAATAAAACCCTAAAATAATCGAAAATAATAGGAAACGAAATCCTAATAACCGAAAACACTTAAATGAACCAGAAATAGACCTAGACAAAGAAATTTTGGGCTTGGACCTCTTATGTCAGCATCAAAGTCATTTGTGTTCTTCCCGTTTAAATCGTTTCATTTGAGAAAAAGAGCTAAACAAGGAATTGGATTACGATTTTGCTATTTTACCTTTCTTACTTGATCTATTATATTAACACGACTTCAACTTGTTACACGTCAAAAAACTCCAATAAATATATAATATATATTAGTTCATGCACTAAATAGCAAACATGCGGTGGACCAAGTGTTGGAATTGGTTTTATTAAATTGGGTTTTTGACCCGATTTTGACCAATTATTTAAGTGGGGTCATTTATTCAAAGTATGAAATAAATGAGATAAACGTCATCTACGCCCGCGGGTAGATGAGTTTAGCATTTTGAATTTCTCAAAACCAATATCGGGTGAATGAGAAATAAATGCATAAAGTTGGCCACTTAAAATGCTTTTATGGAATATAAAAGGGTGGGAATATGGAAAGCCATACCCCACATAGAAAACATATTAAATGTTTGACTAGTTAATAAAGAGCTTCACCACTAATAAGGAGTAATCAAGTGGAACTCCTTATGGTACACCCTAGTGGACCAAGTCAATTTTGACTAGCCTTTGGCTAGCTCAAAAGGCACCGAGGGACGGTCGGAGCATCGT
Source organism: Rehmannia glutinosa (assembly GCA_016081115.2). Classification (NCBI taxonomy): domain Eukaryota; kingdom Viridiplantae; phylum Streptophyta; class Magnoliopsida; order Lamiales; family Orobanchaceae; genus Rehmannia; species Rehmannia glutinosa. The sequence goes on along the minus strand of CM071934.1, from coordinate 101,760,674 downwards.
CCGAGCCGGGAGCGGAGTCGGGCCGGGCGGGCCGCGCACGTCGCACATAGTCGCATTGGGCGCTTTCGAGCGCACCGCACATAGTCGCATTGGCGAGGATCGCATGCAGTGGCGACACGTGGCGGTTGGATGCGTCTGTCACGACAGAACGCAGCACCGTGGGACGCTGCGTCACCCGGTGTGAATGGGTGCATGCTAATAGGTGTGCTCCTTCAGCAGATAGATCGGAGACCATCGATCGCAATCGCCGTAACCACACGGGCGCGATCGGACGGTCAAGATCGATCCGGACAGGGATGCACTTGGCAAGAGGCACTCAGAGCTCTATATAAACCCCCCAATTCATTTCAACACATCAAAAATCGAATTTCACTTCATATTTACGCATTGTAAAAGATAGTTTAAGAGCATCAAAGTGTTCGTTGTACTTGCGATTTGTAGTGCAACTATCGCAAGTAGTTAAATCGTTGTATCTTGGGAGGCGATTGTTTGTATTCCGTAAGCACTGCGGAGCGCGAATATCGTCTTAAAGAGAAAGAGTCCAACTCTTGCCTCGACGCCGGCGTGATTTTACCGTTACTCTGAACTGTTTTTACGCCTATCGGTATACACCAACGGCTTTGTCCAACAAGTTTAAGACGATATTTTCGTGTATATCAAATGGCTTGATGTCTTGATTCGGACTCAGACTAAGACAGGGAGAGAAACCCGAGAGTTTGGGGGTTCGGACTTCAAAAGATGGCAACAAAATGTTGTTCTATCTTACGACTCGAACCTCTGCTGCTTCGTTTCCTACGGAGGATGCCCCAATCAGGGGAAGAGGAGAGACGATAAAGAGAAGAGGATGGCGTTCGATGCTTGGAGTCAAAGCGACTTCCCCGTGTTAAACTACATTCTCAATCGGATCGACAAATACATTTTGTACAATGTGTATTGTTTTGTAAAGACTCTAAAGAGTTGTGGAGCTCTTTAGAGAAGAAGTATAAAACGGAAGATCTTTACAAAGAAATTTGTTGTCGCAAATTCCTTGAGTTCAAGATGGTTGACACCAAGACGGTGATCAGCCAGGTTCAAGAGATCCGATTAATTCTCGCATGATATAATTGCGAGAAGGTATGGTGCGTGAGTGAATCCTTTCAATGTATTGCTATAATCGAGAAGCTACCGCCTGTGGAAGGATTTTAAAAATTACCTGGCATAAGCGGAAGGAGATGGGGCTTGAAGACTTAATTGTCGGTTGCGGGTGGAAGAAGACAATCGCAAGTCCGAGATTAAGTCCGCAAGCTTCCTATGGAGGCAAAGGCAAACTTTGGTGGAGCCCAATGCTAGCAAGAAGAGAAAGCACCCGGGAATAATCAAAAGCGGGGAAGGCTAAAAAGTTCAAAGGAATCGCTTCAACTGTGAAAGCCGAATCACAAGGCTAAAGATTGTCGTCTTCCTAAAAAGGCCAATCGGAACCAGTGCATGTGACCGAGGACAAATCAAGACCAATTGATATGTCCGAGCTTGATCTCCGGTATTGGTATGAAGGCAACAAATGCTATATGGTGGAGAACCCAGAGAATGGTGGGTGGACACAGTCTTCTACGCCACATATGTCGACAAAGACATGTTCTCAACGTATACTCCTATCAACGGAAGGAAGCTATACATGGGGAATCATGCAACGCCTGAAATTGTCGGTCTCGGCAAGGTGGTCTTCGAAGATGACCTCGGCGAAAGGAGCCGACCCTCGTTGATGTCCTTCATGTTCCGCACATCTCGGAAGAACTTAGTGTCGGGATCGTTGTTGGTTAAGCGGGGTTTAGATTAGTATTTGAGGCTCAAAAGTTTGTACTTATGAAAAATGGACAGTTCATAGGAAGGTACTTAGATAATGGACTGCTCAAGATGAATGTAATGAATGTACTCAAACTTTGAAAGCAATAAAATTAATGCTTCTTCTTATTTGCTTGAGTGTTCAAATTTATGGCATGTTAGATTAGGACATGTGAATTTTAACACCTTGAAAAGGTTAGTAAACTTGGAATTACTACCTAACTTTAAAATAGATTCACATCACAAGTGTGAAATCAGTGTTGAGGCAAAATGGCCAAAACACCATTCCACTCGGTGGAAAGAGAAACAGAACCTCTAGAGTTAATTCACGGTGATATATGTGATTTAAAGTTTGTGTGCAAACTAGAGGTGGGAAAAAGTATTTTATTACTTTTATCGATGATTGCACAAAATACTTATGTATATCTTTTAAGAAGTAAAGATGAGGCCTTAGAAGCTTTTAAAAGCTATAAGAATGAGGTTGAAAATCAACTAAGCAAACGAATTAAAATAATTCAAGTGATAGAGTGGAGAATATGGAGCTCCTTTTTGATGAATTTTGCTCGGATTCTCGTATTATTCATCAAACGACTCCTTATTCACCATAATCAAACGGTATTCTTTGCCGAACGCAAAACCGAACTCTAAAAGAAATGATGAATGCTTTGTTGATAAATTATGGTTTACCTCGAAAATTTGGGAAGCAATTCTCTCGGCTAACCACATTCTTAACAAAATACCACACAAAAATAAAGATAAAACTCCGCATGAGTTATGGAAAGGTCGAAAACCTTCATATAAATACACGAAAGTGTGGGGGTGTTTGGCTAAAGTAGAAATACCTAAGCCAAAACAAGTCAAGATAGGGCCTAAAACAATCGATTGCATTTTCATTGGATATGCAAATAACAAGAGTGCATATCGATTTTTAGTGCACAAATCAAGAATTCCGATGTACAAGAAGGTACAATTATTGAGTCAGAATCTTTGTATTTTTCAAGACGTGTTTCCTTGTCAAGAAAGGAAAGAAGCTAATTCTAGCAAAAGAACACGTGATAATCGCCGATGGTGATCATCAAAGTGATGAAGAACGAAGACGCAGATAAAAAGGGCCAAACAACTAAGTCTTTTGGTCCGTTTTCTAACTTATGTGTTAGAAAATGAACCAAGGACAATTGGTGAAGCATTGTCCATCCGAAGCTATTAATAGTGAGATAGATTCCATTATGCAAAATCATACTTGGGAGTTGGTAGATCTCCCACCTGGAAATAAGCTTGGGATGCAAGTGGATCCTTAAAAGAAATATAAAGCTGATGAAACTATTGATAAGTACAAGGCCAAGGTTAGTAGCTAAGGGATTTAAACAAAGAGAAGGCCTTGATTTCTTTGATACGTATTCACGACAAGAATCACATCTATTAGAGTTCTCATTGCTATTGCATCATTGCATAACCTTGAGATACACCAAATGGATGTGAAGACTACGGCTTTTCTAAATGGTGAATTAGAAGAGGAAATCTACATGGAACAACCCGAAGGGTTTGTTGCTCCCGACAGAGAAGAAGGTGTGCAACTCGTTAAGTCATTGTATGGCCTTAAGCAAGCTCCGAAACAATGGCACGAAAAATTGACAAACTATGTCACAAATGGTTTCAAAATTAACGAGTGTGATAAATGTGTTTACATTAAGGACACACCTAATGCGTATGTAATTGTCTGTCTTTATGTTGACGACATGTTAATTATGGGTAGTAATCATGAAATAATGATGAATACTAAGAAAATGTTAATAAAACATTTTGATATGAAAGATATGGGTATAGCGGATGTTATTAAGGGAATTAAGATCTCTAAAACATCGATGGACTTGTTTTATCACAAATCTCATTATATTGAGACAAAGATTTGAAAGTTTAATGCTTATGATAGTCCTCCACCTAAAACACTGTTGATTTAAGCTTACACTTAGCTAAAAATAAAGGTGAGCAGTATCTCAACTAGAATATTCTCGGATCATTGGCGATCCCAATGTATGTAACAAAACCGCACACGTCCGGATATTGCCTACGCGATTAACAAACCCGAGTAGATTTACAAGTAATCCAGGAAATGACCATTGGAAGGCATTGATAAGGGTTCTTAGGTATCTAAGACTCACCATGAATTATGGATTACATTACTCGAGATATCCAAATTGTATTAGAAGGATACGGTGATGCTAATTGGATATCGACTCAAAAGACTCCAAGTCCACTAGTGGTTATGTTTTTACCATTGGTGGTGGAGCGGTGTCATGGAAATCCTCTAAACAAACTTGTATAGCTCGATCCACGATGGAATCGAGTTTATAGCATTGGATAAAGTCGGTGAAGAAGCGGCGTAAGCTTCGCAACTTTTTTTAGAGGATATTCCTCGCTTTGGCCTAAGCCGTGTCGCAATCATGATACATTGTGATAGTCAATACGGTCGGCGATAGGAAGGGCTCAAAATAGTATGTACAATCGGTAAGTCTCGACACATACGTCGAAGACATAACATCGTTAAGCGCTTGATCTCAAATGGGGTTATTACAATCGATTCGTAAAATCGAAAAAAAACCTAGCGGATCCGTTAACTAAAGGTTTGAATAGAGATCAAGTATATCGCTTATCGAAAGGAATGGGCTTAAAATCCACAAAATAAGAGTGTTCATAACTGCGGAACCCAACCTTGTGAATTGGAGATCCCAAGACCTTGGTTCAATGGGACAACTAAGTTATGAATATTCGATAAACACTTGGAGCATATTACAGCTCATTCCTATCCAAGTGAAGAAACCTGCTAATGTGGTGAGGTTAAGTTATAAACTTTAATGATTCCTATACCTTAAAGAAGTGGAGTATGGCGGGATACTTTTAATAGAGATCACCTATATAAGTGTGAAGACGGGCGCCTAACGAAACACTTATGAATCCAAGATGGTGTCGGGGCCAAAATGGACACAACCGTGAGAACCAAATGGTGTTAGGAAAGATATTGTGTGGATCTTTGTTGTTTTGGTTTACATAAACAATTTAATGAGTTCAAGACATCGCGTCATTTTGTGCAGCCTAGTAAATCCCATAGTATTCCACTAAGGAAGGTTCAAAGCCACAAGCTACCTCTCCCGATGCAATAGCTTTCCGTTTAAACTCTTAGTGTCTGCATACTCATATGCATTTATTTTCATTCATGTGGGGGATTGTTGGAATTGGTTTTATTAAATTGGGGTTTTGACCCGATTTTGACCAATTATTTAAGTGGGGTCATTTATTCAAAGTATGAAATAAATGAGATAAACGTCATCTACGCTCAGGTAGATGAGTTTAGATTTTGAATTTCTCAAAACCAATATCGGGTGAATGAGAAATAAATGCATAAAGTTGGCCACTTAAAATGCTTTTATGGAATATAAAAGGGTGGGAATATGGAAAGCATATCCCACATAGAAACATATTAAATGTTTGACTAGTTAATAAAGAGTTTCACCACTAATAAGGAGTAATCAAGTGGAACTCCTTATGGTACACCCTAGTGACCAAGTCAATTTTGACTAGCCTTTGGCTAGCTCAAAGGCACCGAGGACGGTCAGGAGCACTGGCCCGAGCCGGAGTCGAGCCGGCCCGGCCCGCGCACGCCGCACATAGTCGCATTGGGCGCTGAGGCGCACTTTGCACGTACGCATCGTCGCGAGGAGCTTTGATGAGCCTTAAAGTTTTGGAAAATCGAACCAGGGTTCATCCGATGGCTCGGTACGTGGCAAGCGCTCAAAGTGGCGAAGTGACTTGGCAGATCGTACGAGTGGCGACACGTGGCGCTGATTGGATGCGTCTGTTCGACTGACGACCGCACCGGACGCTGGACGCGTCACATCCCGGTGTGAATGGGTGCATGCTAATAGGTGTGCTCTTCAGGCGAGATAGATCGGGACCATCGATCGCAATCGCAACCACGGGCGCGATCTGACGGTCAAGATCGATCCGGACCAGGGATGCACCCGGTCAAGAAGAGCACCAGGAGCTCTATATAAACCAAAAGACCAGAATTCATTTCAACACATCAAAAATCGAATTTCACTTCATATTTCGCATTGTAAAAGAGAGTTTAAGAGCATCAAAGTGTTCGTTGTCTTGCGATTTGTAGTGCAACTATCGCAAGTAGTTCGTCGTTATCTTGGGGAGACGATTGTCAGTTCGTAAAGACCGCGGAAAACAAGCAATATCGTCTTAAAGAGAAAGAGTCAACTCTTTTCGCCGACGTCTTGATTTTACCGCTACTCCGCTCAATCGCTTTTTCCGCCATTTACGATATACAATTAAAGACTGTACAGCTGGCTTTGGTCCAACACCAAGATATGGAACCAACTGTTTTTTTTTTTTTTGGGGTGGGGTGAGGGAGCTTGTGGCCATGAAGAATTTATGATAATAATAAAGTAATATATCCAAAAAATGGCTGGAAATGCACAAAAAACTGGACATGTACTGATCTGGTTAATGGGCCCTTTTGAAAGCTTGAACAAGTTATACTAGTAGCTGGATACTATTTGCTTTGAAAACAATATGGCTAAGGGCCTGACCCATGGTGTCAATTTGGGTTGACAACTTGAGCTTCAAATTCAATAGGCTGGCCTACTTTCTGCCGTCAGTTTGCATTTAATTTAAAAAGTTCTTTTATTTAAATGTGTATCAAATATCAATATTCCTATTATTGGATTAGATAAAAGCTCATATTTCTCCACTCTCGGATTTGGGATGTTTGGTGGAGATTTAGACTTATAGATTATCGATGGATAGCAAATTTATCAAATTTAGATATAAGCAATTAAAAGTGCGTATATTTAAATGTCAGAAAGTAAATGACACAAGAAAGTTTTTATAGAGGTTCAAGACGGGGTAATTCTTCTACTCCTCTCTTCTCCAACTCCCGGAGGAATCCACTAAGTAATGATCAGCTTTACAAAGTGGTAATACCGTATGTTTTTGATCACAACAAATGACTTGATCCTTTGGGACTCACCGAGACGCCTTGATCACTCACCGGCTTCTCGACGACTCACCTTTCTTCACAGGCAGTGCACTTTGCTACTACACCACTTGCTCAAGCACTTTGATTTGATCACGAAGCCCTCCAAACGCTTAAGACTTGGTTCACCTTTGAACCTTTCTACAATCCTTCTGAATGTAGACCCTTTGTTTTCGTAGTTTCTCTTCAACCGATTGAAGTTCTCTTTCCTTCACAAAGTGTTGGATTGATGTTCTTCGAGATGTAGGCTTGAGGATTGAGAATATTTCAATTTTGATAAGCTTGTATATCTCACGTGTGTGTCATCCACGCATCATCTTTTTCTCAATCAAACTCCTCACTTTTTATATAGTGAACTTTCAAAAATTTGCCCGAAGAGATAGGCTCATTTTTGAAAATCACTTTGCAAAATGTTGGTTTGCACTTCTTGGAATTGCCATTTCCTCGTATGAAATGTTTTATCACCTTTTCGTAGTTCTCGACACGGTGTAGTGCTTCCCATCGTTCATTTCTTTGCACGCTTCGGGATCGAGCACTCCAAGAAAGGTAGTATGGAGATATTACTTGTTTAAGTAAATCTCTTGATTTCTCGGCAACGGTTCTTTTTCGCTTATCTCGACTTGACCGCATTTCCTCGCTTTCCCCAGTGTGACTTAGAGTCACCTTCCAATCATTGGATGACTCTTCTCACACTTCATCTTGAGACTTGCTTCTTCTTGAGTCGACTTGATCGATGTTCCACTCACCGCATCTCACCGCTTCTTCACGAGTTCCCGTCGCTTTTCTTTGTTGTACTCACTGCCTCACAAGCAGAAGTTTTCCTTCAAGCCTTCGCTTGTCTTCTTGCAAGTTGGAGCGTAGGCCGACTTAACTCACCTTGGCTACTCTAATTGTTACAATACATTTCAAAGCAAGAATTGGGGAGCTAACTTTCTATTCTAAGTTTTACATGGCATTCATCAAAATCTAAACAATAAAATTCCTAACAATTTCCCCTTTTGATGATGCCAAAACTTAAATCATACAAAGATGCAAATAACAAAGATACATACAGATAGTGTATCGACATAGAATGTATGCGCATAATCAATCTTTTTATTGATCATATCATTCTTGTACTTAACACAATCAACAAGGTGTATCGTAGTATGTAATTGTCTCAAAAAATTTATAGCATTATTACGTAAGACTTACATTGTATGTATTTACATATAAAATACACGGGGGTTGACAAAGAACACTTCATCTCCTTCATTGCCTCTTTCTTTCATCTTGATCAAGATCTTCTTCTCTTCTTCTTTCTTCTCGCTATCACCGCTTCTTTTTTCTTCTCATATGCCTTCCTGGCAGCTTCATCTTCCTTATTCTTTCCTCGTCTCTCCCGCCATAGCCGAGTTTGTCTCTTGTTTTCTTCTTCTATCCTTCTTGCATACTCGGGCCGGGTTTTGCCACTTGCAAGTTCGCCACATGGTCAAGTTTCACCCCAAGAGATCCCTCCTTTCTTTCCCGGATCTACGATTCAATATTCTTGGGCAGAGGCCTAGGTCCAAGCTTCTTCCTCCATCGCCGCTTTTCCTCTACTCGGGCGATATCGACTGGGCCTTTTTTTTCCAAATGAGTGCCAGAGTGACCAGAGAGGATCGCGTTGTCTCATTGCCTCGCCCTTCTTCACATAGTGTGAGACCCTTTTCCCAAGATGATCCTAAGCTTGAGCTAAGGACAAATTTGCAAAATAACCTTCGATTCGAGCTTTTGAATTCGCAACCGATCTCGCTCGTCCCCGACATCCGAAATGGCATACGTGTTCTCGCTAACCGAATGCCTCCGTGTTCTTTCAAAATGTTCATCACCCTGCATCCATTCTTCCTTCCACCTCCTTCATCCCTCGCTTCAATTTTTTTTCTTCTCACCCATAGATACAAAGCAGAGTGTTGGAGTGGCAGAGTCACGGAGTTTGCCGCTTATAATGTCACCGTGACAGACCCCGCTGGGGGGTTTGTGCAATCATCAAGGTCATATTCTTTGATCCTTCCCCTCAAGATTTTCCTTTCTTCGCTTCAAAATTTCACCGATTTTCCTTCTCACTGCTCCTTTGTCACCGCTTCCTTTCTTTTCAAATTTCGATTTTGTTGCTTTAAGGTATTCCTCTTCCCCTTTTTGCATCATCAAAGGATAGAGGAACCCTGGGAACATGCTGCAAGCATGAAGTCGAAGCCTTCTCGATGGTTGAATTTTGCTTCAAGTCATGGCGCAGTTGTATGTCCGCACGGAATTCGCATCGAGTAGCGTGGATTCTCAAATCGCTTCATCTCACCATGAGAAGGCTGAATTTTCTTGTCATGTGTTCTTCCAAACGCCGTATATCATTTGCATTTCGCTTCACGCAGCAGCCTTGATCTCGGCGGTGAGCTTCGGCATATGTTCAATGTGTTCCCGCAGCCTTCAAGCTGCATCAACATTTTCACTTCCACACCAAAGCCTTTTGTTGAATAATTGTCTCGATCTCACCTGCTCCACACGCATTGATTGCCGCAAGTTGCCACCATTCCCTTATCCTCGATTGTGATGCCTCTCAAGTCACCGTAAGGTTGGCATCTCTCATGTCCAGCGATATCCAAGGAGGCCTCGATGCCTTCCATCTTTTCAACTTCAAAGAAAGAGTGCCTTGAACACTTCTCGCATTTCACCGATTCTTCTTCATGGGTACCGATGGCCATACAAATAAAAATCAAGTCGGCCGAACAATGGTGCCTCGAGTGAAAAACAGAGCTGGGTCCGTGGTAGCGTGCTTGCTCATTTTCCGACTCTTCGTGGAGTTCTCGTATCTCCAAAGGAGAATGGGAAAGATTCCACAAAAGGATTCATCACCGCCTATCCGGGATTTGTTCGATGATAAGCGGACGTGAAGTTCTTCTCGGGAATCGATCCACCAGAGCTTGAGGAGCCGAGCAGGGTCTCTGGTTCACTGGCTTTTGTGGTGTGCAAGAGACTCGGCTTGAGCCTCACTGCCTTAATGCCTTCTGGTTGGTCTCAAATGATTTCTCCTTTTGAGTAGACGTCCTACCTTATCGTTGTTGCCATCGGACGATGATGAGATTTCCATTGGTGGCTCATCATCAAAATTAAAGGTCCGACGAGTAGTCTTGGGATCGACTTGCTCGTGCCTGGAACATCCGCACTGAGTCTTTTGATTTGTCATGGAGTTGACTCAGCTTTCCTCTTCGCCTTCCTCGATCCTGCAAAAGGTGACATCGTGGTTGTCCTGGGAATCATGAAGTGCGCCGATCTCCTTCTCGATGGATCGATGGTTGCAGGAGGGATGTTCTCTACTTCACCGTTTACCCCTGAAGTCTCAACCTCCCGTGGCCTTCATTTCCTCCAAAGCAGCCTCTCACCGCGCGAGGCCTTGGTCTTCCCTTTCGACAAAGCTGTCACTGCCTTAGTGGTCTTCTACAGGCATCCATTGAGTCTCAACCCCATGGATTGCGCTTTCATCGCCTGCAGTGTTAACTCCTGTGGCGTTCTTCCTCGTGCTTTCGATCGCATCGCCAGCCACTATTAGCCTTCGAGTCCGCTGGCATTCTCACCGAGACAGCCTCAATCGCCTGAGCTTCGTGATGGCAACTTGTCAGTTTTTCTTGTGTTTGAGTTTTCTTTGCTTCGCCTCCTACATTCTTTGTGGAGTCATCTCGCAGATCCTCCGACCTTGCCGCAGCCGAGGGAGTTTCCCCTCACCGAGCACCACCGAGTGACTTGGAGTGGGGTCACTCGCTCCAAACTCCCGGCTGCTGCAATTGATGGTTCACCACAAGGTGTGGTGGCACACCTTCAATAGGGGTTGGCTCGACCGGGGTCCCCACTAGCCCGCCATCGCCATCTCCTTATCGCTTCTTCCGAGTTAGTGGGAAGTGGTAGCAAAGAATATCACGGCTATTTGTCAACCACTCCCATCGATCGATTTCACCGTGTTTCGAGGACTCTCTCCGTCCCTCCATCGCCTTTTGCTCGTGAAGGATTCTTGATTCACGCAATGCTTGCCGATCCGCACTTTTCCGTGGCAGCAGATTCTCCTCGTTCCTCGTCACTTTCGTGAGAAGACATCAAGGAGAGGATGGAAGTGTTCTGCGGTGCCGAGATAGGGCGATACTTGCCTTTTCTCGTGCTTCTCTTTCTTCAAATTTTTGCTTTTCTCTCCTTGTCCTTGTAGATCCGCAGAATATTCATGCAAAGCTTGTCTTCATCTAGAGCCGAGCACAAGAGATAATCCAAGGAAATTTAGCAGCCCTCTTCTTCTTCTATGAATTCAAAGCCGTTGGAACTGCTCCTCGACTTGCTCAACTTCCATTTTCTCCACTCACGCAGACGATTTTGATGTCCGGGTAAGGTGGAGATAGATCATTACATCACTATCCGCTGGGCCGGTTCTTCTTGAGTTTCACTGTGAGCTACAACACAGAGTCTTCAGTTGCCTCTCTCGATCACCTTCAAAGCAGACTTGGTCGTTTCATCAATTACATCCGAGACTCTACTTCTCCAAAGAGTCTCCTAGATTTGTGCTAGCCGAGTAGCCGACTCACCGGTTTCTCCTGTTCGGATTGCTTTACAAGTCTTCTTCGCTCTTAGGTTTGTACTGAGGGATTTCTCGTTCGAGACGTGTCCTCGAGTCTCAAGGCGGCAGGGCCGGTGCTTGTGTTTGTTTCGAGGAGCCGGCCGCCTAGGTTTGTCGACTTCTCTCTCTTTTGACGATCGTAGAAGGAATTTGTGAGTCCTTCGACGAGGGCAGTGACACGGCCGCAGGGCAGTGACACTACGGCCGCAGGGCAGTGACTCGCGGGCAGGGGCAGGAGCATGTTTGTTTTCTTTGTCCGCAGGGCAAGAGATTTTTGGTAGCCGCAGGGGCAAGCTTTCTTCTTGGTTGAGAGGAGGGTACTGTGGTTCGGTCACCGATTCCCCTCACCGTGTCGCCTTCGGTGACGACGCTTCCGAGCACCAGAGAGATTAGCTCAACATCCTCTTGTTAACATGGAAAGGCCTTCCCATGTCTAAGAGGTACTCCTTTCACCTCCAATAGCCGCCAATCACTAGGCCATATCCTGTGGATCCTCCAAATGACCCATCTTCTTTGAAGGACTTGTTTCCCACGCTTTTGGGCAGAAATCGTCAGAGATAAACTCAGCCCACTTTATCTTCTTTTCTTCGATTATTGCAGCCATCACAATCAATTTTGCGCTTTGACAGCTTGGTCAAAGTCCGCCAAATTTGATGTCGATACACTTGGCAACAATGTCCAACAATTTGTGATAATCTTCCTTCAAAGCTTCTTCTTGTTTGTCAGTATATTATTTTGTCAAGAACGCCGGACTTGGCTATTTCTTTTCCATGCGTCACCAAGTTTACATCACCTCTTTGATCTCGTATGCTCCTCTCGCCGGTAGTGAGCAATATTCACCAAATCTCGGCCGTGATAGTCACCGCTTCCCGTGAATGATGACTTGATTCCTTCGCCGTGAATCTCAAAGATTCACGAGAATTGTGCGACTCCTCCCACATAGGTCATAGGATACCCAAAGGTTAGAAACGGTTTCAGCCTCCGCTGCTTTCTAGCTTCTCCGCGATTTTCTTCACCAGGGTGTCGCTTGACCGCTTCACCATTCCGTCGAAATCCACTACCGAACCGGTGGATTTGTTTTCCCAACTTGGTAAAGTCATATGTTGGTGCCATTTCTAATAATTTCAAGAAAAGTTCGTAAATAGATTTGAAGTTTGATAGGTTTCGAGAGTGTTTGCCTTTTGCTTTTTGAGAGAGAGATTGAACAGCTTTTTAGAAGTGTGAGAGAGAAACTGGACGAAAAAATGGTTTAAATATGGTTTATGAAAGGACGTGGCAGACGTGTTTTTGAATCGTGGATCGAAATCAACGGCTTGATTTCGCACGCATATTGAGCAGCTTCATGTCTCGTATTTAATGCGGCAAAGATTTATATCCAATCATAAGCTTTGTGTGCAAACTTTATGTCCAGACACATCATCATTATGTCCGACGTTGTTCTTAAAACATTCCCGCTTAAGTCAAAAACGACCGCTTTTGTCATTTTGCTCATAAGTTATTCAAATTATCTCTTAGCCGATTTAACTCGCTTCACATTTTTCTTAGTGACTCAAATATCACCGACTTGGTATAGCCGACTTTTCCGACATAATTTATTGAGCTAATTTTTGTTTTCACTCTTTTTCACCTTCTTTCCTGCTCCATTTCGCTCTTTGATTCTTCCGTGTCTCAACCTAGCTCAATTAGCCCCAACTCATGTTTGAGTTCTTCAAATCTTGACTCACATAATGGTTTTGTGAAGATGTCACTAGTTGTTTATCCTTGAGATATATTCCAAGATAATGTCCTTCTTTTCAACATGATCTCTTATGAAATGATATCTCGACATCTATATGTTTTGTTCTTGAGTGCAACACAGATTTTGAGTGATTGCAATGGCACTTGTGTTATCACACATGATTGGAATTTCTTTTTCTTCAATTTCATAATCTCTCACCGCCTCATCCATAGACTTGGGCACAACAAATGCCAGCAGCTATGTATTCTCGCCACCAGAGAGGTGGCTATTGAGTTTTGCTTCTTGCTAAACCAGAAATTAGTCTCGCTTCCAAGCATTTGACATGTGCCTCAAGTATTTTCTCTCGGCCCACTCGTGATCCAAAGATAGTCGTAGTCCGAATAGCCAATTAGCTTGAATCCACCTTCCTTTCGATACCATAGCCCTACTTCTTGCTTCCTTTTAAGTATCTCAATATTCTCTTAGTCAGCAAATATATGGTTTCTTTTTGGAGCAGATTGAAATCTTGCACATACACCTACAAAGAAAGGTGATGTCCGCCCGCTAGCCGTGAGATAGAGCAAAGATCCAATAAGTGCTCAGATCTTGTTTGATCTACAGTGCTTGCCATCCGCATCCATGTCCATTTTGATCGATGTGTTCATTGGTATTTTTACGTAAGACTTCTCCTCCATACCAAATTTCTTCATTAAATCTCTCGTGTATTTTGTTTGACTTATGAAAGTTCCATCCTTCACTGCTTCACTTGAAGTCCAAGGAAAATGTCACTTCCCCATCATGCTCATTTCAAATTTACTTTGCATGAGGTTTGAGAATTTTTCACACAAATTTCTTTTGTTAGTGGATCCAAAAATGATGTCATCCACATATATTTGAACAAGCAAGATACTCTTCTTTCTTGAATTCTCAAAAGTGTTCTATCCACTTTTCCTTTAGTGAATCCATTTTCGCTAGAATTGTGACAGGTATCATACCATGCTCCGGGTGCCTGCTTTCAATCCATACAGGCTTTCGAGTTTGTACACTTTGTCTCCAAGAGTCTTCTCGCTCAAATCCTGGAGGTTGTTCAACATACACTTCTTCTTCCAATAATCCATTCAGAATGCACTTTTTACATCCATTTGATATACAATGAAATTTTTGTGAGTCGCATAGGCAAGAAACATCCTTATAGCTTCCAATCTTGCTACAGAGCAAATGTTTCATCAAAATCTATTCCTTCTTCTTGGCAATATCCTTTGCTACCAATCTTGCTTTGTTTCTTACCACGTAACCTTCCTCGCTCATCTTATTTCAATACCCATTTGGTTCCAATAACATTTTGATGTATGGGTCTTTGTACTAATTCCCATACTTTATTTCTCTCAAACTCGATTCAAATTTCTTCTTGATAGCTTGAATCCAATGTGTGTCATCCAATGCTTGTGACACATCTTTGGGCTCTATTCATGAGATGAAGCATGTGAACATTGCTTCTTGTTGAGTTCGATCTTGTCTTGACACCTTCTCTCATGTCTCCAATGACAAGTTCTCGTGGATGGTCTTCACCATCTTACGCCAAAGTTGAAGTAAGTTAGCCGATTCAACGACTTGCACCGTGTTGCCGGGGTCGCCTTCTTCGCGATCACTCACCGCAGATTTTCCACCGCTTTTGAGATTCAAATTATCTCATCTTCTTCTCAATTGATAATCCCCGCCTACCAAAGATAGGACTCTTCTCGTAAGGTTGATGTTTCACCTTATCACCGACTCTTCAATGTCTTCTCCATTTATGTTCGCTCATCGAATACTACATGAATGGATTCTTCAGAACCATAGTTCTTTTGTTGAGTATTCTCAGAGGCTTTGCTTTCACCGAGTATCCTAAGAAGATACCCTCATCACCTTTAGCATCAAAAGCCTTTAGGTTATCTTTGCCATTATTGTGATTTAAGCATTTACATCCAAATATCCTCAAATATGCAACATTTGGTTTTCTTCCACCCAGATCTCATAGGAGTCTTTGTCACCGCCTATTTATCATACATCCGCTTTGGGTGTAGCAGTCGTGTTGATTGCTTCACCAAAAACCTTTTTGTAACCCCGCCTACCTAACATGGTCCTTGCCGCTTCTTTGAGGGTTCTGCTTTCTTCTTTCGCAACTCCATTCTCATTGGGAGTCCTTGCACCGATAGTTCATGACCAATACCATTCTCAACACAAGATCGAAGTTATTATTCCATTGACAAACTCAGCCTTCTATCCGATCTTATTTTGATAATGGTTTGACTTTTCTCATTTTGTATCCTCTTCATCACCGTGGGTAGCTTTTGTAGAGTTTCTTTCTTCTTGCACATGAATATTGTCCATGTATATCTTGAGTAGTCATCTACTACCACCAAGGTGTATTTCTTTCCACTTATGCTTGCCGGTTCCACTGGGCCAAATAGATCCATATGAAGCGATGCAATATTCTTGTTGAGGATGGGCAAGTCTTTTCTTCGAACGACGACTTGATTTGTTTTCCTTCTCGACATGCATCACATATACTTTCCTTCTTGATACCGAGTCCGAAGTCCTTCCACAAGATGACTTCTTGCTAGCTTATTAATCGCTTTGAAATTCGATGACTCACTTTTTTGTGCCACAAACCAACTTGATTCAAATTGTGGTTTTTGCTAGTAGACAGTGCCGGGTGTTGCAAATGACCAATCCACTACATACATATTTTTCTCGTCTGCATCCTTGCAAAGACAACTTCATTAGATTCAACATTTTTGATTTGGCATATTCCCATGTTGAATCCAACATTGTAGCCCTTGTCGCAGAGTTGATCGATGCTTAGTAAATTGAAGTTTAGTCCTTCAACATATGCAACATCTGTGATTTCTAAACCATTCCTTTTGATGGATCCAATGCTCTTATTTCACCAGAGCTTCATTTCTCCAAATATGACTTTGCTCCTTTGACTTCCTTGAATTTTGACAGATTTCTCTTATTTCCTCGCCATATGTCCGAATGTAACCGCTATCCATGTACCAGGTTCCTTGCACTCACTGCTCCTTGAACCCGCAATCAAGGAAATTAAGTTTTTAGGTACCCATTCTTGTCCTGGGTCCCGAGGGGTTAGAATTATAAGATGATCCAACCAACCTATAGCCAAATGATTTGACTCTAAGAGGTTGCCATCTATCGCTGCCATAATCATAATCAATCCCGCAAATTGCTTGGGAGTCTAGTTCATACAAATTGCCTTTTGTCTCAGATGCCGCATACGTGTTTTAGCAATTGCCTTTCTCGGGGTAATTGTGGTGTCTTTGAGTGTAGTGCCTAGGTGCATATGTGTGCCGATGAAAGCTCTTATGCTTTTGGAATGGCCTTTGTTGAGTTCTGTGCCTTTGCCATTTGGGGCTTGTATTCCATAAGTCTAGCCGATAGTTCACATTATTCCAAATACTGCTTGATATTTTCTACCATTCCCATCATATGTATTTCTTTTATGAGTTTTCTCGATTTTTGGTAGCTCGCTTCTTCTTTACAGAGTATTTTTCTCGCTTGGAGTCTCGCCGAGGACTCGGCCTCTCTTCTCACTGCCCTTTCAAAGACTTCAATCGGGCAAGCCTTTTCCTTTGTAACCAAGGCCAGCTTTGCTTAGTATTGTGCTTGATTGAAAGTGTGTGCATCATTTAGAGTTTTGATTTTTCTGACTCTTCATGACTTGAAGATCCTTTTTCCAAAATTACTTTTGAGGTTTGACATGGCACAAAGGAATTAAATCCTAAGCCTGCCTTGTCTCCACATTCTCTTTGACTCATAATAAGATCATCCAATGATTTAGATGCCTTAGTGAATGAGGCAATAACATTTTTGAGGTCATTCTCCTCTTTTCTATAGCAGCAGAATTTCTCGCTATTAATTTAGCATTTTCAAATTTTTAAACTTTTATTCTCATCACCTATTCGACTTAGAGTACTCACCCTCCTTAGTCACCTTTGAGTTTTGATTTTTGAGTAGGTCCGTTTTCCTCATTCAATAGTGTGTGTGAGGTTTTAATGTGCTCAAAATCTTTCATCATTTTGCCTAATGAATCATAAAGATCAAATGATGAAGTGTGTGTGTCACACTATCACTAGCTGCCTCCGAGCTTGTTGAGTTAGATTGTACCTCATCTTCTTGATCTTGTTCTTTGGCCATTGCTGCATCAAGGCTTCTTCTTCGTAGTCACTTGAGTAGTCGCCACCGCTTCCTCGAGTCACCGCCTTCGACTTGGTTGCCTCAGCAGCCCTCGCAGCCTATCATCGCCTTTTTTTTTCTCTTTTTGTCTTCTTTCTCTCAAGACCTTTCTTTCTTCTTTTTCGCTTCTCATTTGTTGACTACAGATATGAGCAAATAATGGCATAGTGACTGGTTGTCTACAATTCCAACATAGATATTCAGCCTTTTTTGCTCACTCTTTCTTTCTATTCTTGAGTTGTCACTTTTGATACTCAACTTGTTGATGATCTCGTCTTCTTGGTTGGCCTATCATCCCTTGATTTGGAGGAGCCGAGTGTCTTCCGGAGGATTCACCCTTTCCTCTCTTGTAGTTCTTGTTAAAGAACTTGTTAAATCTTTTAACCATTAGGGCTATTTCTTCCGGGTCAATCGCTTCTTTGACTTCAAATTCCTTCCATCTTTTGACAACTAGAGCAAATTGCTTGGGTACAAATGCCTCTTCCTCGGTCTTTCCTTCTCACCAAACTCATAGGCTTTGAGGTCCGAGAATAACTCATGGTTGGATGTCTTTGATAGGTCCATGGAATGTCTCAATGCCATGACCTTCATCTCCCATTCACCGAAGACTTTTCAGATCTTCATACACATTTCCTTCGTATATTCCTTTCCAAGTGTAGACAACTCATTTGTGATTTCTCAGAATCGAGCATCCAGCTTGATCCAGTTTTCTCCCGAGATCATTTTAAAGTTCTCAAATTTTTGTACAAACCACCGAAAGTTTGTTTTCTTTGATTTGCTTCCGAGCCTTCACAAATCAATGTCAACTTGTCCTGCATTTCCTTAGCCGCTTTGCAAGATTTCACTTTATTGAACATGGCTTTGTCCAAGGTTTTGTAGAGAATATCCTTGGCTACATTGTCCAGTTGTATCTTTTTCTCATCATTTGTCCACTCGCTTCGGTTTTTCAACCATGATCGTCCGGTGTCGATCTTCTTCCCCTTCACCGCAACCTTCGCAGACAAATTGTTCACCTTTAATATTTGCAGAGGCCCATCTTCTATCACTATCCACATCTCATCATGTAATGCCGATAGATGAGCCTCGCATACGAATTTTCCAATCATCAAATTCTTCAATAGTGAACATAGGAATGCGTGTTAGATTTGCTTCCATGATGATAACTTTTAATGATAGAAAAGAGTTTTGAAAGATTAAGTACTAAAGCAGACTTTTTGAAAAGTTTGAGATCTAGTTCAAGAACTAAAGGAGGGTTCAATGAACCAACCGCCTGATACCACTTGTAGGTCCTGGGGGTGTAAGTGTAAGGTTTAGAAGGGGGGTTGAATAAACCTTACCAAATTTTCGATTTAGGCCTTTTAAATCTACAGAGTTCTACACAAACAGTCCTTGATGGACAAATGAATTAGTCACTCAAGAGAGTTAATCTCTCAACACTCAAATTTGAGCCGTTAGTAGAGTAACTCACCGCTGGGCTATAATTTGACTCACCGTGGTTTTGTTTTCAATGAAGACTTAACACCCTTAAGTTTGTTTAAGCAAGTTTTTACAGCTTGATTTAGACTTATAGATTATCAAATGGATAGCAAATTTATCAAGATATAAGCAATTAAAAGTGCGATATTTAAATGTCAAAAGTAAATGACACAAGAAAGTTTTTATAGAGGTTCAAGACGGGGTAATTCTTCTACTCCTCTCTTCTCCAACTCCCGGAGGAATCCACTAAGTAATGATCGCTTTACAAAGTGGTAATAGTCCGTATACAAGTCTTGATCACAACAAATGACTTGATCCTTTGGGACTCACCTGAGACGCCTTGATCACTCACCAAGCTTCTCGACGACTCACCTTTCTTCACAGGGCAAACGCTTTGCTACTACAAACTTGCTCAAGCACTTTGATTTGATCACGAAGCCCTCCAAACGCTTAAGACTTGGTTCACCAACCTTTCTACAATCCTTCTTGAATGTAGACCCCTTGTTTTCGTAGTTTCTCTTCAACTCGATTGAAGTTCTTTCCTTCACAGTAAGTGTTGATTGATGTTCTTCGAGATGTAGGCTTGAGGATTGAGAATATTTCAATTTTGATAAGCTTGTATATCTCACGCGTGTGTCATCCACGCATCATCATCTTTTTTTCAATCAAACTCTCACCTTTTATAGTGAACTTTCAAAAATTTGCCCGAAGAGATAGGCTCATTTTTGAAAATCACTTTGCAAATGTGGTTTGCACTTCTTGAATTGCCATTTCCTCGTATGAAATGTTTTATCACCTTTTCGTAGTTCGACACTTGCAGTAGTGCTTCCCATCGTTCATTTCTTTGCACGCTTCGGGACCGAGCACTCCAAGAAAGGTAGTATGGAGATATTACTTGTTTAAGTAAATCTCGATTTCTCGTGCAACGGTTCTTTTTCGCTTATCTCGACTTGACCGCATTTCCTCGCTTTCCCTGTGTGACTTAGAGTCGCCTTCCAATCATCGGATGACTCTTCTCACTTCATCTTGAGACTTGCTTCTCTTGAGTTGACTTGATCGATGTTCCACTCACCGCATCTCACCGCTTCTTCAATGAAGTTCCCCGTCATTTTCTTTTGTTGTACTCACTGCCTCACAAAGAAGTTTTCCTTCAAGCCTTCATTGTCTTTTTGCAAGTTGAGCGTAGGCCGACTTAACTCACTTGGCTACTTAATTGTTACAATACATTTCAAAGCAAGAATTGGGGAGCCAACTTTTCTATTCTAAGCATCATTGGAATGCTCCAATCACGAGGGACTCTTTCATATCCTCACTAGTATCCTGTGGATCCTCCAAATGAGCCATCTTCCTTGAAGGATTTGTTCTTTACGCTCGCGTAGGGCCCCGCATCACTCAGGCCATTTTCTCGCTCGCAATGATTGCTTACAATCAGCTTTCTTGACAGCTTGTTTAAAGTCGCTAAATTTGATGTCAATACATTTGGCAACTATGTCCAACAGCCTTGTGATAATCCTCCTTCAAAGAGTCTCTTGTTTGCCGTGGTATACTATTTTATCAAAGAAAGCTCGGGCTTGGCTATTTCTTTCCAAGCATCATAAGTTTACATCAACTTCAAATTTCTCGAGGCTCCTTCACAGACGAGCATCGCCAAATCCTTGCAGAGATAGTCTCCGCGAACAAAATGACTTTATTCCTTCATCGCGAATCTCGATTCACGAACTAATTCTCCACATAGTCATCGGATATTCTAACGCCGTAAACGGTTTTAGTCCGACGCTTCAATTTTTCAGCGATTTTCTTCACTAGGGTGTCGCTGACCCCTGTTTCACCATTCCGGTCAAAATCCACAAGAGACCCTTGGATTTGCCTCCTAATTTGACAAAGTCATAGGTTGGTGCCATTTTTAAGATTTTATCAAAGAAAACTAAGAGATTGATTTTGAAGATAGATAGGGTTTTAGAGAATTTTTTGCTTTGCTTTTGAGAGAAAGAGATGAACAAATTGGTAGTGTGAGAGAGAAACGACAAAAATGGTTTAAGTATGGTTTATGAAAGGACGTATGGTGGTTTTTGAAATGTGATCAAATCAACGGCTTAGATTTTGCACGCCTTATTTAGCATTTAATGTCCCCGTATTTAATGCGGCAAAGATTTATATCCAATCATAGGCTTGGTGTGCAAATTTTTATGTCCGCATACATCATCATTATGCCGACGATTCTTTAAAACATTCCCACTTAGTCAAAAACGATCGCGCTTTTGTCACTTTGCTCATAAACAACTTCACTTATCCTTTAGCCGATTTAACTCTACTTCTCACGCTTTTAGTGACTCAATGACAAACTGACCTTGCAACATTTTCTGATATAATCGATTTATCGAAATGATTTGTGTGTTCAGCTCCACTTTTTCACCTTTTTGTCATTTCTTTTCTTTTGATTCTTATGAGTGTCACCACCAATTAACCCTAACTCATGTTTGAGTTCTTCAAATCTTGACTCACATAATGGTTTTGTGAAGATGTCGCCAATTGTTTATCAGCTGAGATATATTCCAAGATGATGTCCTTCTTTTCAACGATCTTCTTAAAGTGATATTTGACATCGATATGCTTTGTTCTTGAGTGCAACACAGATTTTGAGTAATGGCAATTGCACTTGTGTTATCACACATGATTGGAATTTCTTTTTCTCAACTTCATAATCTTCACCGCTATCTCATCCATAGGACTTGGGCACAACAATGTATCCCTCGCAGCCTATGTATTCTCGTTACTGTGGGAGGTGGCTATTGAATTTGCTTTCTCGCTAAACTAGGAAATCAGCCTGTTTCAAGCATTTGACATGTGCCTCGAGGTGCTTTCCTCTGGTCCACTTACATCCAAAGATAGTCGGGATCAATAGCCAATTAGCTTGAATCCACCTTCCTTTTCGATACCATAGCCTACTTCGCTTCCTTTCAAAATCTCAATATTCTCTTAGTCATTCACATGTGGCTCTCTTGGAGAAGATTGAAATCTTGCACATACACCAACAAAGAAAGGTGATGTCCGGGCCCGCTTTGCCGTGAGATGATAGAGCAATGATCCAATAAGTTTCTCAGATCTTGTTTGATCTACAAGCTTGCCATCCGCATCCATGTCCATTTTCGACTATGTATTCATTGGTATTTTCTGTAAGACTTCTCCTCCATACCAAACTTCTTCATTAAATCTCTCGTGTATTTTGTTTGACTTATGAAGGTTCCATCCTTCACTGCTTACTTGGAGTCCAAGGAAGAATGTCACTTTCCCATCATGCTCATTTCAAATTTACTTGCATTTAGGTTTGAAAACTTTTCACACAGCTTCTTTGTTTGTAGATCCAAAAATGATGTCATCCACATATATTTGAACAAGCAAGATACTCTTTTGTCTTGAATTTCAAAAGTGTTCTATCTACTTTTCCTTTTGTGAATCCATTTTCAGCTAGAATTGTGACAAGGTATCATACCAAGCTCCCGGGGTGCCTGTTTAATCCATATGTAGCTTTCTCGAAGTTTGATATACTTTATCTCCAAGAGTCTTCTCGCTAAATCCTCGGAGGTTGTTCAAATATACACTTCTTCTTCCAATAAACCATTTAGAATGCACTTTTTTACATCCATCTCGATATACAATGAAATCCTTGTGAGATGCATAGGCAAGAAACATCCTTATAGCCTTCCAATTCAAGCATAGGGGCAAATGTTTCATCAAAATCTATCCCTTCTTCTTGGCAATATCCTTTGGCTACTAACCTTGCTTTGTTTTACTACGTAACCTTCCTCGCTCATCTTATTTCTCGAACACCCATTTGGTGCCAATGACATTTTGATGTACGGGTCTTTGCACTAATTATCATACTTTATTTCTTTCAAATCGATTCACTCTTCTTGCATAGCTTTTGAATCCAATGTGTCGCTCCAATGCTTGTGACACGCCTTTGGGCTCTATTTGCAAGATGAAGCATGTGAACATAGCTTGTTGAGTTCTCGATCTTGCTTTTGACACCTTCTTATATCTCCAATGACAAGTTCTCGTGGATGGTCTCTCACCATCTTACATCAAAGTCGGTAAGTTAGCTCGATTCAGCTTGTCTTGCCAAGTCGTGTTGCCGTGGGTCAGCTCTCTCGGATCACCTAGCCGCAAATTTTCCAAATGCTTTTTGAGATTCAGCTATCTCATCTTCTTCTCGAGTTTATAGTTCCACTCTTTCCTACCAAAGATAGTGACTCTTCGCATGGTCGATGATTCACTTTATCACCGACTTCTTCAATGTCTTCTCCATTTTCATTTGGCTCATCGAATACCACATGAATGGATTCTTCTCGCAACCATAGTCCTTTTGTTGAGTATCAGAGGGCTTTGCTTTCACCGAGTATCCTAAGAGGATACCTTCATCACCTTTAGCATCAAAAGCCTTTGATCTGTCTTTCCATTGTTGTGATTTAAGCATTTACATCCAAATATTCTCAAATATGCAACATTTGGTTTTCTTCCACCAAATCTCATAGGAGTCTTTGTCACCGTCTCCTTTATCATACATCTCAAAATGCTTTTGGTAACCCCGCTTCAATGCTAACATGGTCCTCCGCTTTTGAGGGTTCTATTTCTTCTTTCGCAACTCCATTCTCATGGAGTTCTTGTCATGGGAGATAGTTCATGACCAATACCATTTTCAATACAATATCGAAGTTATTATTCCATTGACAAACCTCGCCTCTCTCCTCCTGATCTTATTTTGATAATGGTTTGACTCTTCTCGCTTTTGAATCCTCTTCATCACCGTGGTAGTTTTTGTAAAGTTTCTTTCTTCTTACACATGAATATTCTCCATGTATATCTTGAGTAGTCATCTACTACCACCAAGGTGTATTTCTTCCACT
Source organism: Rehmannia glutinosa (assembly GCA_016081115.2). NCBI lineage: Eukaryota > Viridiplantae > Streptophyta > Magnoliopsida > Lamiales > Orobanchaceae > Rehmannia > Rehmannia glutinosa. The sequence continues at coordinate 101,736,876 of CM071934.1, read as the reverse complement.
TATGTCATGCCGTTCCATCACGGGCCAAATAGATCCATATGATGCGATGCAATATTCTTGTTGAGATGGGCATGTCTTTTCTTTTGAATGATGACTTGATTTGTTTTCCTTCGATATGCGTCACATATACTCTCCTTTTGTATAACGAGTCCTGAAGTCCTTCCACAAGATTACTTCTTGCAAGCTTGTTAATCGCTTTGAAATTTAGGTGACTCAGCTTTTTGTGCCACAACCAACTTGATTCAAATTGTGCTTTTGCTAGTAGACAAAGTGTCAGTGTGTTGCGCTTGACCAATCCACTACATACATATTCTTTTTGTCTACATCCTTGCACCACAACTTCATTTGATTCAATATCTTTGATTTGGCATATACCCATGTTGAATCCAACATTGTAGCCCTTGTCACATAGTTGATCGATGCTCACAAATTGAAGTTGAGTCCTTCAACATATGCAACATCCGTGATTTCTAATCCATTCCTCTTGATGGATCCAATGCCTCTTATTTCACCAGAGCTTCATTTCCTCCAAATATGACTTTTGCTCCTTTAACTTCCTTGAATTTTGACAGATTTTTCTTATTTCCCGTCATATGTCCGGGAATGTACAACCACTATCCATGTACCAGTTCCTTGGCACTCAAATGCTCCTTGAACCCGCAATCAAAGAAATTAATTTTAGGTACCCATACTTGTCCGGGTCCCGAGGGGTTAGAATTGTAAGATGATCCAACCAACCTATAGCCAAATGATTTGACTCACTAAGGGGTTGCCATCTATCAGTGCCATAATCATAATTAATCCCGCAAATTGCTTGGGATTTTAGGTTCATACAACTGTCTTCTTTTGTCTCGTATGCCAAAGATATGTGTTTTAGCAATTGCCTTCGGGGTAATTGTGGTGTCTTTGAGTGTAGTGCCTAGGTGCATATGTGTGTCTTCGATGAAAGCTCTTATACTTTTGGAATGGCCTTTGCTGAGTTCTAGGCCTTTGCCATTTGGGCTTATATTCCATAAGTCTATCGATGGTTCACATTATTCCAATCACTTGGCTTGGATATTTTCTACCATTCCCATCATATGTATTTCTTTTATAGACTTTCTTCCGGGTTTTGGTAGCTCTGCTTCTTCTTTTACAGAGTATTTTTTGTTTGGAGTTTGCTTTGAGGAACTCGCTGAATCTCTTCTCACTGTCTTTTAAGCACTCAATCGGTCGTTTTCTTTTCCTTTATAACCAAGGCCGTTTGCTTGTTATCGGTTTGGAGTGAATGTGTGTGCAACATTTAGAGTTTTGATTTTTCGACTCTTCACGGCTTGAAGATCCTTTTTCCAAAATTACTTTTGAAGTTTGACATAGCACAGAGGAATTAAATCCTAAGCCTTCTGTCTTGTCTCCACATTCTCTTTGACTCATAATAAGATCATCCAATGATTTAGATGCCTTAGTGAATGAGGCAATAACATTCTTGAGGTCATTCTCCTCTTTTCTATAGCAGCAATTTCGCTACTAATTTAGCATTTTCACCCTTTTAAACTTTCATTCTCATCGCCTATTTGACTTAGAGTACTCACTCCTTAGTCACCTTTGAGTTTGACTTTTAGTAGGTGTTTTCCTCATTCAATAGTGTGTGTGAGGATTTAATGTGTTCAAAATCTTTCATCATTTTTCCTAATGAATCATAAAGATCGAGGGTGATGAAGTGTGTGTGTCAGCGCCACTATCACAGAGCCCGAGTTTGATGAGTTAGATTGTACCTCATCTTCTTGGTCAGGTTGATCTTGTTCTTTGGCCATCAAGCGGATCAGGGGCTTCGAGTCACTTGAGTAGTCGCCTTCACCGCTCTGCGAGATCACTCTCTCTTGACTTGGCTATTTCAGCCAGCTTCTGCCCATCATTGCCTTTTCTTTTTCTTGTCTTCTTTCTCTCTCAAGACCTTTCTTTCTTCTTCATTCCCGATTTGCCGACTACAGATATGAGCAATCAATGGCATAAATGACCTGGTTGTCTAAGGCCTCCAACATAGGTATTCACTTTGATCACTCTTTTCCATTCTTGGATTGTCAGCCCTTTGAAACTCAACTTTTTGATGATATGTTATCTTGGTTGGCCTATCTTCCTTGATTTGGAGGAGCCGAGTGTCTTCCTGAAGATTCACCATTTCCTCTCTTGTAGTTCTTATTAAAGAACTTGTTGAATCTTTTAACCATCGTGGCTATTTCTTCCGGGTCAATGACTTCTTTGACCTCGACTCTCTTCCCATCTTTTAACAATTAGAGCAATTGCTTTTGGGTACAATCCGTCTCTTCCTCGGGTCTTTTCTTCTCACCAAACTCGTAGGCTTTGAGGTCCGAGAATAGTTCATGGTTGGATGTCTTTGATAGGTCCATGGAATGTCTCCGAAGGCATGACCTTCATTTCCCATTCACCGAAGACTTTTTAGGATCTTCATACACATTTCTTCGTATATTCCTTTCCAAGTCAACCTCATTTGTGATTTCGTAAACCGAGATCCGCTTGATCCAGGTTTTCTCCGAGATCATTTTGAAGTTCTCAAATTTGCTCTGCCACTTATAATTTGTTTTCTTTGATTTGCTCTGAGCCTTCACAAATCAATGTCACTTGTCCTGATTTCTTTAGCCGTTTTGCATGATTTGACTTTATTGAACATAGCTTTGTCCAAGGTTTTGTAAAGGATGTCCTTGGCTACATTGTCCAGGTTGCATCTTTTTCTCATCATTTGTCCACTTCAGTTCTTGGTTTTCAACCACGATCGTCCGGGAGCAACATCTTCTTCTCCTTCAGCGCAACTCTTCTTATACCGTGTTCACCTTTAATATTTGTAGAGGCCCATCTTCTATCACTATCCACATCTCATCATGTAATGCCGATAGATGAGCCTCGCATACGAATTTTCCAATCATCAAATTCTTCAATAGTGAACATAGGGATGCGTGTCAAATTTGCTTCCATGATAATAACTTTTAATGATCGAAAAGAGTTTTGAAGGTTTAAATACTAAAGCGGACTTTGAAAAGTTTGGAGATCTAGTTCAAAGAAACACCGGTGCGGAGGGTTCAATGAACCAACCGCCCGATACCACTTGTAGGTCCCAAGGGGTGTAAGTGTAAGGTTTAGAAGGGGGGTTGAATAAACCTTACCAAATTTTCAATTTAGTCCTTTTAAATATACATAGTTGATACTACACAAATTGTCCTCCTTGATGGATGATCAATTTAGTCACTCAAGAGAGTTAATCTCTCAACGACTCAATCGAGTAGCTGATGGAGTAACTCGGCTATCGGCTCTAAATTAACTCAACCATGTGGTTTTGTTTTCAAAGAAGACTTAACACCCTTAAGTTTGATTAAGCAAGAATTTAGTGCTTGGTTTAGTACTTATAAGTTATCAAGTGGATAGCAAATTTATCAAATAGATATAAGCGGCTTAAAAATGCAAGAATTAAAAGTCTTTGAAAAGTAAATGACACAATGAAATTTTTATAGAGGTTCAAGATGGGGTAATTCTTCTACTCCTCTCTTCTCCAACTCCCGGAGGAATCCACTAGGTAATGATTAGTTTACAAAGTGGTAATAAATTCCGAGATACAAGTCTTGATCACACAAACACCGACTTGATCCTTTGGGACTCGGTCCTGAGACGCCTTGATCACTCACCAAGCTTGTCGTACGACTCGCCTTCTTCACAGGCAAAGCCGCTTGCTACTACACTCACTTGCTCAAGCTCTTTGGATTTGATCACGAAGCCTCCCAAAAGCTTAAGACTTGGTTCAACTTGAACCTTCCTACAATCCTTCCGGAATGTAGACCCCTTGTTTTTCGTATTTTCCTCTTCAACCGATTGAAGTTATCTTTCCTTCACGGAGTGTTGGATTGATGTTCTTCGTAATGTAGGCTTGAGGATTGAGAATGTTTCGAGTTTTCTAATATGCTTGAACGTTGTATATCTCACATGTGTGTCATTCTTCTTGTCAAACAAACTCCCTCGGCCTTTTATAGTGAACTTTCAAAAATTTGCCCATTGAAGAGATAGGCTTATTTTTGAAAGTCACTTGCAGTCGTTGGCTTGTCTTGTTGCGCTTCTTGGAATTGCCATTTCCTCGTATGAATTGTTCTTTCACCTTTTCGAGTTCTCGACACGGTGTGGTGCTTCCCATTGGTTCATTCCTTTTGCACGCTTCCTGGACCGAGCACTCCGAGAAAGGTGGTATGGAGATATTACTTGTTGAAGTAAATCTCTTGATTTCTCAGGCAACGGTTCTTTTACATTACTCGACTTGACGCATTTCCTTGCTTTCACCAGGTGACTTAGAGTCACTTTCCAATCATTGGATGACTCTTCCGTCACTTCAACTTGAGACTTGGCTTTTCTTGAGTTGACTTGACCGATGCTCCACTCACCGCATCTCGCCTGATTCTCCAAAGAGAGTTCCCGCTGTCTACTCTTCTTTGCCATACTCACTGTCTCGCAATGAGTCTTCCTTCAAGTCTTCGATTGTCTTCTTGCATGTTAGGGCATAGTCGACTTAACTCGGCCTTTGGCCACTTATTTATTACAATGCATTTTACAACAAGAATTGGGGTGCCAACTTTCTATTCTAAGTTTTACATGGCATTCATCAAAATCTTAAACAATAAATTTCCTAACACTCCATCATTCTTTGCTCATGAAGGATTCTCGATTCTTGCATTGCTTTGCATTTGCAAGACTTCTGCGGGCAGCAACAACATGGTCCGATCCTCATCACTTTCGATAGGACGTCAAGGTGAGAATGTGTATGATCGGTGGTGCCGTGAGAGAGGGCGGAGGCTTTGGCCTTCTCACGTGCTTCTCGGCGTCTCACCGCTTCTAGCCCGCTTCGTTTTCTTTCCGAATCTGCAGATATTGATACAATTATCCTCGCTGAGGGCTTGCAAAGATCGTGTCAACCTCAAGAAACCTCAAGAGTTCTTTCTTTAGCAATGAACTCGGTCTTTCAAACTCCACTGGATAGGCTCAAACTTTCCATTTTCTCCACTCTCAGACGATTTTGGATGTCCGGATACAATGGAGAGTACATGATTACATCGTCTTCATCATTCTCTTTGCCGCCCTCGCTTTCCGAGGATTAAGGGTAGCGACTTTTTGCCGACACCCTCGTAGCCTCTTGCACGGTGAGAAACAACCCCACAACAGTGTGATTCGGTTGTCTCGGCCATTCCTTGTTCCTCACTGCTCATGCATCACAAACTGGGTCTTCGAGTTGCCTCTGCTGATCGGCCTCAGACTTGGCCGTTTCATCGATCACTTCGAGACTCTACTTCTCAAAGAGTCTCGGTATCTTCTCCACCGAGTGATAGACTCACTGTCTTCTCAAGCTCGGAGAGCTTGGAAAGTCTTCTTCTTCTCTTTGTTTTTACCAAAGGGATATCCGCTCCACTTCCTCTAGTTCATTGAAGGTGAATGCCTTCGCAGATGTCTTAGAGGCACTGCCTTCCTTGTTGTGGCGCCCTCTTCTTCTTGATCACCGAGAAGGGATTAATGGTAACTTCTCCCATCAAGGCCGCAGGGCAGAGACACGACTGCGGGGGCGAGTGACTCGGCTATAGGGCGGGAGCAGATTTCTTTTTTCTTTGAAGGGGCGTAGTCTTTTTAGCATCTCGCAGGGCAGCCTTCTTTGGAGGAGAGGATACGAGATGTATCTTGGTCACCGATTCCCCTCACTCGTATCGATCCTCTTGGCGTATGCTCTTCTCAGTGCGCTGAGAGAGGTTTGATCGAAACATCCTCTTGTTCACATGGAACGCCTTTCCATGTCGAAGAGGACTCCTTTTACTTCCATCACCGCCAATCACCAGGACGTATCCTAGGGAACCTCCAAATGTTCCATCCTCTTTGAAGGATTTGTTCCCAACATTCTCGCAGTGTCTCCAGAGACAAACTCCGCCCGATTCACCCTCTGTTCTTCAAGGATCACATCCATTACGATCGCTTAGCTTTAGACAAATGGGTCAAAGCCGCTAAATTTGATGTCTATGCATTTGTCAACAATGTCCAACAATTTGTGATAGTCCTCTTTCAATGACCTCTTGTTAGTCAGTGTAGACCACTTTCGCAAAGATAGTCCGACTTGGCTACTTCTTCCAAGCAAAGAACAGTCAACATCGCTTCATTAATTTTCGACACTCCTTCCACCAAGAACAAGCGGTGTTCGCCAAATCCTTGCGTGATGGTGAACTTCTTTCCATGAACAGAGGACTTGATGCCCTCATCGCGGAACTTCAACGCTCACGAAACTGCGACCTCTTCCACATAGGTCATCGGAAACTCTAATGTCGAGAAAAGGTTTCACCCAGGCGTTTCTAATTTTTCAGCAATCTTCTTCACTAGGGTGTCGTTTGACCCTGCTTAACCATACCATCGAAATCCACAGTAGACCCGGTGTGGATTTGCTTTCCTAGCTTGACAAAATCATGAGTAGAGGCCATTTCGAGATGTTTTACCGAACGAAACTTGAAAGAATGAACTGAGGATTGATAGGGTTTGGAGAGAAAAAAATTTGCTTTTGCTTTCGAGAGAGAGATGAACAGATTTTGGTAAAGTGAGAGAGAAACGGACGAAAATGGTTTAAGTATGGTTCATGAAAGGACGTGCGGGTGGTTTTTGAAATTTGATCAAAATCAACGGCTTAGATCTTGCACGCCGATTTACATTTAATTTCTCGCATTTAATGCGGCAGCATTTATATCCAATCATAAGCTTGGTGTGCAGCTTTTTTGCTGTACACGCTCATAATTATGCCGACGTCATTCTTAAAAACATTCTCGCTTAGTAAAAACGACCGCTTTTTTGTCACTTTACTCATAAATGACTCAAATTTACTCCTTAGCCGATTCAATCCTTCTTCTCACTCCTCTCCTAGTGACTTAGGCGTCGCCTAATTCGATACAAATTGACTTCGATATAGTTGATTCACTTAGTCAATTAATTACTTAATTCAGCTCTTTTTCCTCTTTTCATGTTTCATCTCTTTTCTTTTGAGTCTTCCGAGTGTCAACTCACCAATTAACCCTAACTCGTGCTTGAGTTCTTCAAATCTTGATTCACATAATGGTTTTGTGAATATGTCACCAACCGCTTATCGCTTGAAATATATTCCAAGGTGATGTCCTTCTTTTCAACATGGTCTCTTATAAAGTGATATCTCGACATCGATATGTTTTGTTCTTGAGTGCAACACAGATTTTGAGTGATTGCAATTGCACTTGTGTTATCACACATGATTGGAATTTCTTTTTCTTCAACCTCATAATCTCTAAGTCATTGTCTCATCCATAAGACTTGGGCACAACAAATGCCCAAAGAAATATGTATTCCCGTCACCGTGGAAGTGGCTATTGAATTTTGCTTCTTGCTAAACCAGAAATTAGCCTATTTCCAAGCATTTGACATGTGCCTCAAGTACTTTTCCCCGTCAACTCTACATCCAAAGATAGTCGTAGTCCGAATAGCCAATTAGCTTGAATCCACATTCCTTAGGATACCATAATCCAACTTCTTGACTTCCTTTCAAGTATCTCAAGATTCTCTTGATGCAGCCATATGGCTTTCTTTTGGAGCAGATTGAAATCTTGCACATACACCTACAACAAAGGTGATGTCCGCCTGCTTTGTCAGTAAGATAAAGCAATGATCCAATAAGTGCTCGATCTTGTTTGATCTACAAAGCTTGCCATCCGCATCCATGTCCATTTTGACGGATGTATTCATTGGTATTTTCACAGAAGACTTCTCTTCCATACCAAATTTCTTCATTAAATCTCTGTGTATTTTGTTTGACTTATGAATGTTCCATCCTTCAAATTGTTTCACTTGGAGTCCAAGGAAGAATGTCGCTCTCCCATCATACTCATTTCAAATTTGTTTTGCATGAGATTTGAGAATTTATCACACAACTCTTTGTTTGTGGATCCAAAGATGATGTCATCCACATATATTTGAACAAGCAAAAGATGTTCTTCCCATCTTGAATTCCGAAAGTGTTCTATCCACTTTGCCTTTTGTGAATCCGTTCTCGCCGTGAATTGTGATAATGTATCATACCATGCTCTTGGTGCCTGTTTCAAATCTTTCTTGGATGTTGTTCAACAAATATAACTATACTTCTTCTTCAACAAACCATTAAGGAATGCACTCTTTACATCCATTTGATATACAATAAAGTTTTGTGAGTCATAGGCAAGAACATCCTTATGGCTTCCAATCTTGCCACATGAGCAAATGTTTCATCAAAATCTATCCCTTCTTCTTGGCAAGATCCTTTAGCTACCAATCTTGCTTTGTTTCTTACCCGCGTAACCTTCCTCATTCATCTTATTTCAACACCCATTTAGTGCCAATAACATTTTGATGGGTAGGTCTTTGAACCAATTCCCATACTTTGTTCCTTTCAAACCGATTCACTCTTCTTGCATGGCTTGAATCCAAAGCGTGTCATCCAATGCTTGCGACACATCTTTAGGCTCTATTTGTGAGATAAAGCAAGTAAACATTGCTTCTTGTTGAGTTCTCACTCTAGTTTTCACTCATTCTCTTACATCTCCAATGATTAGTTCTCGTGGATGGTCTCTCGGCCATCTTACATCAGGTTGGAGTAAGTTAGCCGATTCTACTCGTCTTGCACTGTGTTATTTTGATCAGCTCTCTCATCATTACTTAGCTGCAAATTTTCCAAATTGTCTTTGAGATTCAAAATATCTCATCTTCATCCGGTTTATAATTCCAAATTTTCCGCTTCAACATAGGGACTCTTCGCATGGTTGGTTGATTCAAATTTTATCACCGACTCTTCAATGTCTTCTCCATTTACATTTGGCTCATCAAACACCACATGGATGGATTCTTCTGCAACCATTGTCCTCTTGTTGAGCACTCAGAGGCTTTGCTTTCAAAGAGTATCCTAAGAAGATACCTTCATCAGCCTTTAGCATCAAAAGCCTTTAAATTATCTTTGCCATTGTTATGGATGAAGCATTTGCATCCAAATATTCTAAAATATGCAACATTTGGCTTTCTTCCCCGTCCAAATCTCATAGGAGTCTTTGTCACCATTTGTCTATTTATCATGCATCTATTTTGAGTATAGCATGTTGTGTTTATTGCTTCACCCAAAATCTTTTAGGCGCCCTGCTTCAATAACATGGTCATTGCCGCTTCTTTGAGAGTTCTATTCCTTCTTTTTTCTCGCAACTCCATCTTGCTTTGTGGAGTTCCCGCCGCAGATAATTCATGACCAATGCCATTTTCAATACAATACTTGAGTTTTTATTCCATTGACAAACTCAGTTCCTCCGTCAGATCTTATTTTGATAATGGTTTGACTTTTCTCATTCTCGGATCTTCTTCATCACCGTGATAGTTTCTCGCAGAGTTTCTTTCTTCTTACACATGAATATTGTCCATGTATATCTTGAGTAGTCATCTACTACCACCAAGGTGTATTTCTTCCTACTTATGCTAGCTGTTCAACTGACCAAATAGATCCATATGTAGCAGTGTAATATTCTTGTTGAAGATGGACATGTCTTTTCTTTGAATGATGATTTGATCTGCTTTTCCTTCCGACAAGCATCACATATACTCTCCTTCTTGTATACCGAGTCCGAAGTCCTTCCACAAGATTACTTCTTGCAAGTTTGTTAATAGTTTTAAAATTCGTGACTCGGCTTCTTGTGCCACAACCAACTTGATTCTACTGCTTTTTGCTAGTAGATGTGCTTGGTGTTGCATTGACCAATCTACCACATACATGTTCTTCTCTGTCCGCATCCTTGTAATACTATTTCATTAGTTTCAGATCCTTGATTTGACATACACCCATATTGAATCCAACATTGTAGCCTTTGTCACAGAGTTGACTTATGCTTAGCAGGTTGAAGTTGAGTCCTTCAACATATGCAACATCTGTGATTTCTAATCCATTTTTCTTGATGGATCCAATGCCTCTTATTTCTCCTGGAGCTTCATTTCCTCCAAATATGACTTTTGCACCTCTGACTTCCTTGAATTTTGACAGATTTTTCTTGTTTCCTGTCATATGTCTGGAGCAGCCACTATCCATGTACCAGGTTCCTTGGCACTCAGCTGTTCCTTGAACCTGCAATCAAGGAAATTAAGTTTTAGGTACCCATACTTGTCCGGTCCCGAGGGGTTAGTATTGTAAGATGATCCAACCAACCTATAGCCAAATGATTTGACTTTAAGGGGTTGCCATCTATCGCCATAATCATAATTAATTTTGGCAAATTGCTTGGGGGTTTTAGGTTCATACATTGTCTCTTTTGTCTCGTATGCCCGTGTAGGTGTTTTAGCAATTTCCTTCTTTGGGTAGGCGTGATATCTCCGGGTGTAGTGCCTAGGTGCACATGTGTGCCGATGATAGCTCTTGTGCCTTTGGAATGGCCTTTGCCGAGTTCTGGCCTTTGCCATTTGGGGCCTATATTCCATAGGTCTTTGCCGATAGTTCACATTATTCCAATCACTTGCTTGGTAATTTCTACCATTCCCATCATATGCGTTTTTTTATAAAACTTCAGGGGCTTTTGGTAGCTCTGTTTCTTCTTTACAGAGTATTTCCTGTTTGGAGTTTGCTGAGGAACTCGGCTGGATTTCTTCTCAGCTGTCCTCTCAGCACACTCAACTGGCAACTTTCCTTTTCCTTTATAACCAAGGCCAGTTTGCTTGTGATTGTGTTTTGGAATAAATGTGTGTACACCATTTGGAGTTTTGGATTTTTGAGATACTTCATTACTTGAAGATCCTCTTTCCAAAATCACTTTTGGAGCTTGACATAGCACAGAGGGATTAAATCCTAAGCCTGTCTTGTCTCCACATTCTCTTTGACTCATAATAAGGTCATCCAATGATTTAGATGCCTTAGTGAATGAGGCAATCACATTTTTGAGGCCATTCTCCCTCTTTTCTATAGCAAAATATTTCTCATTATTAACTTAGCATTTTCAAATTTTAGACTTTTATTCTCATCGGCCTATTTGACTTAGAGTACTCGGCTCCTTAGTCACCGAGAGTTTTTGCTTTTGAGTAGGCTATTTTCCTCATTTAGTAGTGTGTGTGAGGATTTAATGTGTTCAAAGTCTTTCATCATTTTGCCTAATGAATCATAAAGATCAAATGGGTGATGAAGTGTGTGTGTCACGATCACTATCACTAGAATCGAGTGTGATGAATTAGAGTGTACCTCATCTTCTTGGTCGGGTTGGTCTTGTTCCTTGGCCATTAAACAGATCAAGGCTTCTTCTTCGAGTCACTTGAGTAGTCAACTTCACTACTTTCTCGAATCGGTTGTGTCTTTTGACTTGGTCGCTCAAAGCTTCTCGCAGCCAACATTGCCTTTTTCTTTTCTTGCCTTCTTTCTCTCAAGACCTTTCTTTCCTCTTCATTCCCCGTATTTGTTGACTACAGGATATGGGCAATCAATGGCATAGTGACCTGGTTGTCTGCAGCCCAAAGATAGATTTCCAACCCTTTGATCACTCTTTCCATTCTTGGATTGTCACTCTTTGATATTCAACTTTTTGATGCTCGCTTCTCTTGGTTGGTCTATCTTCCCTAGACTTGGAGGGAGCCGAGTGTCTTCCTGGAGGATTCACCTTTGCCTCTTTTGTAGTTCTTATTGAAGAACTTATTAAACCATTTAACCATCGGGCTATTTCCTCTTGGTCAATGACTTCTTTGACCTCAACTCTCTTGCCATCCTTAACAATTAGAGCAAATTGCTTTTGGGCACGTATGTCTCTTCCTGGTCTTTTCTTCTCACTCAAATTCATAGGCTTTGAGATCCGAGAATAGCTCATGGTTGGATGTCTTGGATAGGTCCATGGAATGTCTCAGTGCCATGACCTTTATTTCCCATTTAGGGAGACTTTTTAGAATCTTCATACACATTTCCTTCCTCGTATATTCTTTTCCAAGTGCGTATAGCTCGTTGGTAATTTTTGTGAATCGAGCATCGAGTTGATCCAAAGTCTCTCCCGAGCATTTTAAAATTCTCAAATTTTAGACAAAGAACCGATAGTTTATTTTCCTTGATTTGCTCCGAGCCTTCACAAATCAATGTTAGCTTGTCCTGATTTCTTTAGTCGTTTTGCATGATTTGACTTTGTTGAACATAGCTTTGTCCAAGGTTTTGTAAAGAATATCCTTGGCCACATTGTCCAAGTTATATCTTTTCCTCGTCATCATTTGTCCATTCAAATCTTGGTTTTTCAACCATGGCCGTCCGGGAACAACATCCTCTTCACCTTCGATTCAAAGCTCTCTCTTACACTTGTGTTCACTTTTAAAATTTGCGAGGCCCATCCTCTATCACTATCCATATCTCATCGTGTAAAGTGATAGATGAGCCCGATACGAATTTTCCAATCATCAAATTCTTCAATTGTGAACATAGGGATGCGTGTCAAATTTGCTTCCATGATAATAATTTTGCTTGAGTAAAAGAGTTTTGAAAGATTGAGTACTAAAACAAGCTTTGAAAAATTTGGAGATCTAGTTCAAGAACTGCCATGGAAGGCTCAATGAACCAACCGCTCCGATACCACTTGTAGGTCCCAAGGGTGTGAGTGTAAGGTTTAGAAGGGGGGTTGAATAAATATTTTCGAATTAGTCCTAAATATTCACACTATGTCCTTGATGGACAAACTAAGTTAGTTAATCAAAGAGAGTTAGTCACTCAACAGACTCGACCGATCCTGCTGATAGAATAACTCACTATTTTGACTAAAGACTTAACTCGACCGTGATTTGTTTTCAGGAAGACTTAACACCCTTGAATTTGGTTAAGTTTGTTTTAATACTTGGTTTTAGCACTCCGCCTGATTATCAATTGGATAGCAAATTTATCAAAGAGATATAAAAATAAGATGCGAAATTAAAGTGCTGAAATGTAAATGACACAATAAATTTTTATAGAGGTTCAAGATGGGGTAATTCTTCTACAACTCTCTTCTCCAACTCCCGGAGGAATCCACTAAGTATTGATCAATATACGAGTGGTTAACAGTCCCGGATACAAGTCCCGATCACACACAGTGACTTGATCCTTTGGGACTCGGTCCTCCGAGATGCCTTGGTCACACAAACGGCTTCTCGTGCGACTCGGCTTCTTCATTCAGGCAGGGCACTTGCCTTGCTACTACAACCCACTTGCTCAAGCTTCTTGGATTTGATCATGAAGCCCTCCAAAAACTTGAGACTGGTTTGACCTTGAACCTTTCTACAATCCTTCGTGGAATGTAGACCCTTGATTCTTCAAATGGTTCCTCTTCAACTAATAGAAGTTGTCTTTCCTTCACAGAGTGTTGGATTGATTTTCTTCGTAATATAGGCTTGAGGATTAATCTTGAATGACTTGAGAATATTTTTGATTCTGATTAAAATGTTTTCTTGAATGTTCGTGGTTCGTAATCAAGGTAACCTCTTCTCAAATAAACTCCTTAGCCTTTTATAGTGATCTTTCAAAAATCTGCCCGTTGAAGAGATAGGCTTATTTTTGAAAGTCACTTGTGGTCGTTGGCTTGTCTTGTTGCAATTCTTGGAATTTCCATTTCCTCGTATGAATGATTCTTCAGCTTTTCAGTGTTCTGACACAGTGCAGTGCTTCCCATTGGTTTATTCCTCTTGCACGCTCGGGGTGAGCACTTCAAGAAAAGTAGTATGGAAGTATTACTTGTTTAAGTAATTCTCTTGATTTACGTGCAACGGATCTCTTTTCAGATTATCTCGACTTGACCGCATTTCCTTGACTTCCCAGGCGACTTGAGTCAGCTTCCAATCATTGGATGACTCTTCCACTTCAACTTGAGACTTGGCTATCTTGAGTTGACTTGACCGATACTTCACTCGATTGCATCTCACACCGTACCTTGATCAATGAGTTCCTATCTTCTCTTCTTTGCTATACTCACCGCCACACAAAGAAGTCTTCCTTCTAGTCTCCGAGTTGTTTTCTTGCATGTTCGGGCATAGGATTTAACTCAACTCGATCAGCCCTATCTATTACAATGCAATTTACAACAAAAATGGGGTGCCAACTTCCTATTCTAAGTTTTGCATGGCATTCATCAAAATCTACAAAATAATTTCCCAACAATGACTAAATTATAAAAATCTAGCCAAATTTTTATAAATTTGAATGTATGGATTGAAAAGAAGAAAAATTTGTTTTGTTATTAATTTCCTAAAATCCAAAATAAATTTGAATGTATGGATTGAATTTATACACCAACGTTAACCAAATTTGAATCATTAATATAGACCAAAATTATGATATAAGTCTTAAATAAATTTTACTATTTTTATTAAAATATTTTATGCGAGAAAATATTTTTAGAAATATGTTTGTTATTATATAGAGAGATATAGATATGTAAACATTGAATATTGTAATATAATTATTATTATTCTAAATATGAATGGGTAGAATAAGAATTACGAAAGAACAACTTATAAAATTATATCAAAGAATTCTAATTACTTATAGATATTAATTTTATAATTTAAGATACAAATATACAACGCGAGTCTACGATGGTGGCTTTTGTTCATTAAAATAAGTTAAAGAATTATTCATAAAAACACTCTATAATCTATATTTTATTAAATAAGAGTATTTACTCAAAAAAAAGTATTCCTGGGTTGAAACTCTATAAATCGACGCGTGTTGTTTACTTCCCATACTTCCATTCTTGTCTTGGCTTATTTATCCGAAAAAGAGGGCGTGTCGAGAAAATGGGCATAATCTATCCACCCCCTCTAGATTATCGTAGCCACTTGGACTTACAAGTGGTATCAAAGCCAAACTCTTTGGCAAGCTCGTTCAACATCGCGAGTAAAGAGGAACGATCAATGGCTACGAATGAAGTCTACCTTACCGGCGCCTCCACCAACAAGCCACCACTATTTGATTCCAAAAATTATACATTTTGGAAAGAAAGAATAGAATGTTATTTACAAAGTTGCGGGTTCGATATTTGGAATACGATCATTAATGGAGAATCCATCCCAATGAAAGACGGACCACTCACCTCCAAAGTCCTCATGGAGCTCAATGATGAAGACAAGGAAATTCTTTTCTTAAGTTGTAAAGCTCTAAATATTCTTCATTGTTCACTTACTTCTTCGAATACGATCATATTCGAGGGATACAATCGGCACATGGAGCTTGAGAAAAATTAGAAGATATCTATAAAGTATATGCAAATGAAAGGAGCAATTCAAAATCATCTACTTCTCAAATGGATACAACATCAAATCCAACAACATGGGATGAACTTCTTGCAACTTCCGATGGTGAAAAAGGTTCTAGCAATGTTTAATGGGCATCGACGAAGAAAATGAGGTACGCTCTAACTCTTCTATTTCTTTTAGTAATAAAATGCATGATGATTATGATGATTTGCAAAATGATTTTGATGAGCTTCAAAATGAATTCCAAAGCTTACTTGTTAAATACAAAAATTTGAAAAAGGAATTCAATGTTTTGAAAAATGATAAGGATAGCTTATTTACTTCCTATGAATCACTTTCTTGTGCTCACACTACCACACTTGATAAGGTTAGAAACCTTGAAAAGGAAAATAGTACTCTTGTTGAGAATATTGATCGCATGAAAAATGATTTATTATAATTCAAAGTGAGTACCGATAAGACTCTTGATGTTCATCGTTGTGATCATGAGAAACTAGAACTTGGTTATAAGCCTAATGTTATCAATGATATGAAAAAGAACCAAGTCACTAAGCATATTGGTCATTATACTTCTAAAATTATTACATGCTTCTATTATGGTAAAAAGGGTCATACGGTAAATTCTTGCCGGGCTAGAAATATCTCTAATTATTGTTGGAGACCTAAAAGTCTCAATACTAAACCCAAAGGACCCAAACACTTAAGGGTACCACAAGAAAATTTTATGATAGGTACTTGGCGCAACAAAAATCAAAGAAAATTCAAATTGTCAAATCAACAACAAAGATTTGCGCCACTTGATCAAGGAAGAAGATATTATCAACAAAGTCAAATTCAAGAAGAAACTATGATAAAAAATGGGAAGGACACAATCCTTGAAATTGGCAAAATTGGAGAAGACATCATCAAGAAGATGATTTCCCAAAAGAAAGATACTACCAACAAAGGGAAAGACATAATCCGTGGAAATGGCGAAATTGGTAAACCGTATCTCCTTATTTAAATACGCATAATGTTTTTTTACTATGTATGCTTGTATTCTTGCTTTAATTGTCACAATGATTTTTTCAAATATTCTTTGTAAAAATTTGAGATCTTCACTAAATACTCTTATTTTCTTAACTCTTTTGAAAAGAAGACCTTGTATATTGCTTGTCTAAACTCTTGTGTATTTACAACAACTTATATGTTCATTATCTCTTATGGATTTATATAGCATAGTATACTTGTGACATCTTTTATTACTTTAGCCTACACTTGTATCATTATGTTTTGTGCAAAAACTTTTCCTAGGAATTGTGTAGGACATATATATCTTCATCAATAGTTATCTACTCATAGTTTGTCAAGAGAGGATCATAAACTATCGAGGCACGCTCACTTGTGTTATTCTTACTTAGACTCGATACTCTTCATGCCGTATGCCTATGTGCTCATTTTTTTAGCTATTTCAAAGTATCTCATATAAGTTCCATTAAAAGGATCTTTCGATTTTGAAAGGCACTATTCGATAAAGCTTGTTTTACCCGAGACTTGTAAAGGATTATATTTTGTTTTGATAAAACATTTGATTTTATCCTTCTCTTAAATTATGCACATATTCATGTCTTTATTCTTGGTTGCTTTGTCAAAGCTCTTCATCAAAATACTCCTTATAAATGAAGTCTCAACTATATGCTCTCGGATTTTCAAATTTCACAAGAGACTTTATATATCTTCCTATAAGCATATTTGAACTTACATGTTTCATTAAAGTCTTGATGATTTTTTTAAGGCATAGTATGTGTTACTTGTTATAGTATCTATATTATTCGATATTACTATGCTCTTGTGCAAGATATCTTGTTAAGATTTTGCAGGAATTTTTTGGTATTTCAAACAAGCTTGATGACCAAGGCAATATATGTTCGAAACAAGGCAAGGTTAGTAGCTCAAGGGCATTGTCAAGAAGAAGGTATTGATTATGATGAAACATTTGCACCGTAGCACGTTTAGAAGCTATTCGTATTTTACTTGCCTATTCTTATTTTAGAAGTTTCAAGCTTTACCAAATGGATGTTAAATCCGCCTTTTTAAATGGTTTTATTCAAGAAGAAGTCTATGTAAAACAACCTCCGGGGTTTGAAAATTCTTCAAGGCCTAATGATGTTTATAAACTTAAAAGGCCTTATATGGTTTAAAACAAGCACCCGTGCATGGTATGATAGACTTAGCTCTTTTCTTTTGCAAATGGTTTTACAAGAGGTAAAGTTGATACTACTCTCTTTGTTTTTGAAAAAGGGGAAGATCATTTACTTGTGCAAATTTATGTTGATGATATTATTTTTGGTGCTACTAATGAATCCTTGTGCAAGAAAATTTCTAAGTTAATGCAAGATGAATTTGAGATGAGCATGATGGGGGAGCTAAATTTCTTCTTTGGACTTCAAATTAAGCAATGCCAAGAAGGTTTCTATATTTCACATTCAAAGTATACAAAAGAACCTTTGAAGAAGTTAGACATTGAAGAAGGAAGAACCGCTCTACCCCTATGGCAACCTATATCAAGATTGACAAAGTTTGAGAAAGGCATGTTGGTTGACAAACAAATTCGAGGTATGTTTATCCACTTTTATTATTCCCATAGACTCGATATTTTCTATGTCTTATGTCTATATGCTCGACTTCAAAACAATCCCAATGAATCTCATTAAAGTTGTCGTTAAAAGAAATTTTCAAATATTTGAAAGGCACTTCTTCTTATGGCTTGTTTATCCAAAGTATTAAAACGTTCATATTTTTTGGGATAACAAGTCCGGTGATAATAATTTCTCAAAATACGGTTCGTCATAATTGAACTAAACATATTGAGATTCTATATTCTTTTGGGATTGCGTTTCTTAAACGAAAAATTGAGATGTGTTTAATTCCATCTCAAGGATAACTCGCGGACATTTATTTTTAATCGTTAACCGTCGAGTCTTTTACCTCATTTTGAGCTTGTTTTAGACATAATGTATATTGAATGAAGTCTATGTTTGCATTTCGTACGTTTTTAAAACTTAGGGGTGAAAAATCGGATTTTGGATCAAAATTCGGACAGAACAAAAAAAAAGAGATCCAGGGACCAGTTTGAGAGAGGGCGACCGGTCGGACCCCCTTGACCTAGTCGGACCCCATTGGACCATCGACCGGAGTAAAATTTGGTTAAAATCGGTTGTGCCCCAGGACTTAGAATTTTTCATGCGTTTTTCACTATTTTCGCACCCCTTTGCAAATTTCTCACACACAATTCACTCAAAATGATTTCTTTCTTCTAAATTATATATTTTTGAGTTTATACTATTGTTATATCATCCATGATACCCGACCTTTCCGATTAATTGGTAAGAATTCTTCTTCTTTATCTCAATTGGGTTGAACCATTGAGAATGTGCTTCATCTTTAATATTTTGTTGGAATTCTTATATATTTGTGTTGGGCATGATGATTGTTGTTGGATGATATTTGTATAATTGCATTTGGTGATAAAAAATTTGGCTTGGTTATTTTTACAAGGGCTATATACATCTTCTTTATAATTTGACGCCCGCCAAGTGTTCGATAAAATGTTTCAATGAAAAATTCATCACCTACATGATTCTCTCGATTTCAAAAGTCTTATATATTTATAGAGATCATGTTCGTAAATCAAATGAGCTTTTATGAGCTTTTACAAGTCATATGATCGATTTTTCCCTTTGATTTTGGAATTTTAAGCTTAATGATCAATAGCTCGATAAATCGGTTAAATTGCGCACTTTGATATGGATATATGATGTTTTTATCGTGCTAACATTCTTTTGATGATTCCAAGGGGAGAAATAGGATATAAGCTCATTATCTCAAAGAAGCTAAAATAAGCTCGCGAAAAAGAAGCTATAAGTCATGGTTATTCAAAGCCAAAAGTTGTGGATCATACTTAGTCCATTTGTTGTATTGTGGATTCATTTACATGTCTAATGATGTTTTGTTGACAGGGGAGCTTATAAGCTATTGATACTTAAGCTCAATATGTAAAAGTTCTAGCTTTTTGCTTTTGATTAATAAATACTTCTATATTACTCTTATTGTGCATAATGATAGGGGAGCTTTTACAAAATGTTTTTGAATTTACTCCTTCTTTTTGGCTATTATGCTTGGAATGTTGCCGCTCAAAACGGATAGTTTAATTTTGACCGAATTTTTTTTTATTTTCAAAACCGCCCTCTTAAAATTGTTTTGGTTTGTAATCATCAAAGGGGAGTTTATTAGATAAATGTTTTTATCATGATTTTGATGATTTTGTTTTTACACCAAAATAATATTTTTAAATGTTGTCCAAATACTCCTAAATGATTTAAAATATTTTTACAAATTTTTCTGAGTATTTCTTGTAGTTTATTTTCGATAAAATTGGACAACACTACGTGTGTTCAACCTAGGTAAGCCCCCCATAGGGCAGCCCGTGTCACGAAAGTTGAGTTTTGAAACAAAAAAGCGTCTACGAAGAAAAATGAGGGAGGCGGCCGGTCGACCGGTCAACCTAAGGCGGCCGGTGCAGTACTTTGTATTCAGACATGTAACTCACGACTTGGTATTTTGGGGCACAACCGGTCAACATAGGGTCGACCGGTCCAACCCCATGGTGACCGGTCCCCCATGTATTTTTGTGTGAAAATCTTTCAAACCCTTCTCTATGCGACCGGTCACTATAGGCTTTTGATAGCAAACTATCCATTTTTTTAGGACAACATTTCCTTAATTTGTGGGATTGATTTCTAACAACTATATTCTTCATTTGTCTTGCAATTTTTACAGATTTCAATCTCCTAGGAGGAGTCTATCAAGTTCAAGACATTTTCTATAAATAGATGGAGAATTGAAGCAACATAATAAGAGAGAACAATACAACACAACAAGACACATTCAAGCAAACACTTTTGTTCTTCAATTTCAATATTCTTGTTGTAATAGCCTAAGGTCTTACACTTTCACATATTGAGGTCTAGGCTTATTTCTTGATTACACTTGCACTCAAAATTGTATTATTTATTATCGAGTTGTAATCTTGAATTTGTGGTCATCATTCAACACAAGATATCATTGTGAGTGTTCTTGTGGTAAGAACATACTTGGGTGATCTAGGTGTTAGGTGTAAGAAGATTGTGGTAATCTTCTTGTTGAAGAGTTTGGTGTTTTTAAGGTGTTGAAGAATTTGGTGTTCTTCAAGGTGGAAGATTGTGGTAATCTTCACAAGGTGCCATAGAAGATTGTGGTAATCTTCAAGGGAGATTGTGGTAATCTCGAAAGAGATGTTGTAAGGTGATGTTGTATTAATTGTGATAATTAATAAAATCTTTTTCTTTTTGAAATCCATCCCTGATACTTGGGGTGGTAGAGGATTAGGCCCTAGGTGGGTTGAACCTCTATAAATCGATGCGTATTATTTACTTCCCGCACTTCCATTCTTGTCTTGGCTTATTTATCCGAAAAAGAGGGCATAATCGAGAAAAGGACATAATCTGTTCACCCCCTCTAGATTATCGTAGCCACTTGGACTTACACAGATTTTGTAGATTTACCCATAAAAATAAACATGCTAATTTTATTACTTGCCAAAATAATGTATATTCACAATGACTTTGTCATTCAAATTATGAATATTACACCAAATCCAAACATAGCAATTGAAGATGAAAATAACTTAGATAAAGGTGATTTTATAACTATGATAATAGAAGATCGATATATCATAAAAAACAATATCATAATTGGTATTGCGATTGATTTTGTGAAATACATCTTGTTGTTTTAAGTATTATTCTTAATTTCACTATAAAAAAGTGAATTTGGCGGACATCATTTGGATTGATCTCATATGGTTCTTTGATGAGATGAATGACTAAATTTTTAGATATTATGTGTGAAACCAATTAGGCAAAGACATGATGTATGCAAAATAGTACTGTCATTATTAACCTAAATAAACAATTTGTCTTCTAGGTATAGTATTATTATTTTAATACCCCATTATGAATGCAGACGAATGCATTGATGCATATATAAAAAATAAGTGCGGAAACCCCATTAGCATGACAATTATACGAGTTTTATTCTTTTTAAACATTTACGGTTGTACCATTTCTCCTAGTACTTAGATTTTATATACTGAGTGTGATTGGGTTGATTCTTGATGCGATGATTTTGTGAGAATTGTGTGGCTTGGATCAAAGAGGTTAGAATTTACAAACTATAAAATTCTTAAGTTCTTGAATGGTAGGATTATACCAGGTCAAGGTAGTGAATCGGGGCTTTCAATTTTGTAAAACCATTTAACAAAAGGGTGTAACACTTCCATTGTTAAAAACCAAGTAAGCTGAATTTTTAAAGAGTAATCACTCACCGTTACTCTATCAACAGCTCGATCGAGTCTGGCTGAAATCACGTGGTTAACTCTCCGTTGAGGTTGAACTAAGTTGTCTTAACGGACTAAGTTTGCTACTTATGTAAACACTCGATTTAAAGATCAAAAACTTAAAATTGGTTAAGTCTATTCAACCCCCTAGACTTAACATAATCACCCTCGGGACCTACAAAAACCTGTGATTTATGTTAATTCTATGTTTATTATTTTTCTTGATTGGTTTTTGTGTTCTATTTATGAATTAAGTGCTTATTTCTTGTAGATTATCCTTAATAATTTGCATGTCATATTTGTTAGTTCATAATTCGGAGATGAGTTCTAACAAACGAAAATCAAGTTCAAACATAAACGGGTATAGATTCGGGAGGCTTATAATTGTTTGTGGGGAGTTATTCAATTCAAAGATCTTCTCGAGAGTTGATATTGGTCATTGAGTAGAGATGCTAGCAATTGGTATTAATTAACTATTTATTTACTTCGGAGGCGACAAACTAATTTAGAAATTGAACCCACAAATACACAAACCTGGCTTTGATGAGACATTAATTGGAATTAATATTGAAGAAGCATATTCGATTATTTGCCTAGTGGTTGCTTTCGTATTTGTTGAAAACTTGTGGAGTTCGGGTCTTTATCAATTTTTAGATTTTTATTTGAGTAGTTTCCCAAGTGTTTTGATTTCCTAACTCCTGGATCCTCGATAGGGTCCCCTTAGGCACCATGAGATTTCTCGATTGCGAAATGTATCGAAGCCCCGATAATTTTGGATGTAGATTTAAAAATAAATCTTTATTTCGACCGCTTCAATAAAATTGAAATATGATATTTACCGTACTCTAAGTGTTTTATATTCAATCCTCGGAATACGACCTTGCTCGCTAGTATCAAGCTAGCTACG
The DNA here is from genome assembly GCA_016081115.2 of Rehmannia glutinosa. Taxonomy (NCBI): domain Eukaryota; kingdom Viridiplantae; phylum Streptophyta; class Magnoliopsida; order Lamiales; family Orobanchaceae; genus Rehmannia; species Rehmannia glutinosa. The sequence goes on along the minus strand of CM071934.1, from coordinate 101,714,290 downwards.
TTGTACACTTGCGCTTTAGTGAAAAGATTTTCACAATCAAACACCCTATTCATCAAGTCCATAAATAATGCGAAGTTAACCTCAAATGATTCATGTCATGTCCAATAATAGGTTCAAACAAGTCTTACACCCTTTTAAAGTTTGGTTTATCAACACTTATACTTTTTTGGATGAGTTATTGATTTATTGGATAGCGAATGTAAAGAAATAAAATAAAACGAGAAATAAAGTATAGTGATGTAAAGAACACATAAATTTTATAATAGTTCGAGGATGGGATAATTCCTCTACTCCACTCTTCTCCCACCCCAGGAGGAATTCACTAATGTAACGGATAATTTTGGTTACAAAAGTACGATCCAAGACAGCTTTCATGACACATCCATCTAATCTTCCGGGACTCGGCTCTTCGCAAGGCAATGCTTAGCTACTTGCCTTTTCAAATCTTCTTGGATTTTATTACAAAGCCTTTCTTGATTCAAACAAAGTTCGACCTAGAAACTTACTATACTTCCTCCGATCCTTGGAAATATAGACCCTTTTTGTTTTCACAAAAGTTTTTCCTCTTCAACTTGATGAACAAATTTGATCTTTTCACTTGAGAGTGTTAGATGAAGTGTCCTCGGTTTAGCTTGAGGAATTTATTTTTTTGATTAAGCTCGAGAGAGAGTATTTGCAGATTTTGCTTTCTCGTTGTTGTGTCTTATTTTCTTGTTTTTGCTCGTATGTATGCTCTTTATTTCTCTCAAAAATTTCTCAATCAATTTGTAGTAAGAGTTTGAACTTTGTCCTTTGAAGAGATGGACAAAAATTCAAACTCTTACTAAGTGTTCGTTGGCTTGTCTTGTTTCGCAGCTTTTGATGTTGACTCAACCTTATTTATCAGACTTTCGCGGAGTCTCGAAAATGTTTCAAAAAGATTCTCGAAGCTTCTCATTTGCTCATTCCTCTTGCACTCTTTCAACATGAGCACTTTAAGATTGCGGGTTGCCCTTATTACCAAAATAGGTAAGTTCATCGATTCCAATACTGACGACGTCTTGATTGTCTCCGAGTCCTTCATTGCTTTACCTTTTTGACTTAGAATTGAGTCATCTCAATAATTCCTTGGTTTACTCTATTGTAATTCTTCCGAAAAGATTTAGCTAATGTACTTGACTAAAACTCTTATGATTAACTCGGCTACGACTCGATTAATTCTTTTTACGCATTCTTCACCGTCTTTTGCAATTCTACTTAGTTGTTATTGATTCAAATTTTGTATAATGTCTATTAAAAACAAGAAATTACATAGAAAAAACGGGGTATGCCAACTTCCTAATACAATGTTTTCAAATAATCATCAAAATCTATATAATAAATTTCCTAACAATATTTAAAGGTGTGTCCTTCCAAATACTGATGTTTTGTTTTGCTTTAAGAATTAATCTTTTTCACTTATCAATATGACTATAATCGTAGCATGTTTGGAATTGAATATTGAACATGAAGTTAGCAATGTACATGATATAGTACATTTCATTTGGGAGTCGGCTGCCGACATGAGGCGGTGGATAAGTCAACTCCTTTATTATTATTTTTATTATATTTGAAAGAAATAAAGACCCATTTTTTCTATAGGAAAGGTGTACCGCTCGATACCACTAATGTAACATCATAGTTTCTAAATAAAAATAATATACGGTCTTTATAAAGTGCTTAAAACAATCTAAACTTGAAATCATGTTTCATGATAAGGAAATATTAACATAATGATTTGTCAAAACTTCGAAATACTCCGATAAAAATAAGTCTCAAAATTTTAAATTAAAATTCCAAAATAATTTATCGTCTCATGCAATATTAAATAAATGCACAATTATTTAGACTTTAAATAATACCCTGTCAACAATTCCATCGCTCCTTTGTGCACGCCCGACTCCTTCATTCATTTATAGGAATTATACATGGGGTGAGCATTGAGCAGCCGTGGATCAAACAATGTCCAAATTAAATGCAATCATGCATATCAAAACAAACATGAATTTCAATAGCAATAGTTTACACTACCGGAGTTTTACTAGAGAGATTATTTGTCCCTAGACCACTTTCGTCCCTCATAAAAATAGTAATAGCAATAAATCAATAGACAAATAACACATACTCGGAAGACACACAATAAAAATAAGAATATAGTAGAAACAAACCCCACCAAAATGCAGAGAGCTTTGAAGTAAATGCAAATGTGAATGCACAGTATTCAATTTTCGTCTCATAAATGAATATATTTTTCATTAATATAAAATATTATAGAATGAAAAAGGATAAAAAAAATAGATGATTTGAATTGAATTAGGGTTTTAGGAAAATTGGCTTGATAAATGGCTTGTTGAGCCAAAATTGGGTTTGGTTAAAACGAGTTAAAAATTGGCCATTAATCAACAATCAAGTGTTTATGACACAATCTCCTTTCTTTTTCTTTTCTCATTCTCTTATTATTTTCGTTTTTTTTTTCCTCTTTCATCTCTCTCTTTTCTCTCTCCCCTTCCCCATTCTCTCATTTCCTTTTGTCCTTCTCTTCATTATATCAGCCCCCCCAAACCTCCCTTCTCTCTTTGCGCTAGTGATGGGTGGGCATGGACACATCGGGCCATGACCGCAACTCTCATTCTTTCCTCTATTTATCTTTCTCTTCTTGTTTTTTTTTTTAATCTTGGGTTTGGGTCTTTGGGTTTGGAGTGATGGTTTTTATAAACAAGGGTGGTGGCTATTGTTTGGTGCGGAGGTGGCAAACGCGTTAACATGGTGGCGGTAGATGTTATTAGAAGAAGAAAAACTTTACTTTCTTGCTTTTGTGTGAAAAATGTGAAGAATAACCTTAAGGAAGCTTTGAATTTATAGACCAAGATTTAAAATAATATATGGTATGATTTTTGCTGAAATTTTATTTAAAAAAATACTTGATTTACATGCCCTAGATACATATTCGATTTGTTTCTCTATTTATCATGATTTGATATGATATTTCCCTTGTAAAAATTGATTTTCCTCATTCTTGTAAATAAATCAGAACCTAAATGCCAAAAATTAATAAAGTTAGGTTCAAATCCCTAAAATTGTTCCCAAAAATAGTTCTTAATTTAACCGTAATTTAGCCCTAATATTTTTCCCAATTAATGGGAGACGGGTGTAGCACCCTAATTTTTGAGAAAGTGCAACTACGCATAATAATAACCATGAAATACAAGTCCATGGTAGTAACTAAAAATTTAACAAAAACGAATCATCTATTTTGTTACAAAAGAATAAAAAACAACTAACTTAAATTAAATATTCCATCCTCCATAAAGAAATGACATAACTAAGGAACTGTACGTTTTAAAAAAAAAATACGGAAATTTAAAAATAACCAACATTGTTCAAAAATTTTCTTTAATGAAAACTTAACAATAAACAAATAATCCATGATCAATTCACCCGCCACGCCTTACGCGGACTCCTCAACCTAAAATATTAAATTTTTGAGTGAGTTATCGCCAATTCAAAGGGAAGCACTTGTTTTAGTTAAATATGCATAAATAACAATTAGCTTAAACATTCATGAAAAATATCATATTCTCATGTACAATTAAGTACCAATAGTCTCAAAGTCTCGTGTATAGTTAATTACGGATAGTTTCAAAGTCTCGGTAATACGCTTAAGTACAAAATAGTCTCAAAGTCTCACATCATATTTAACATGAACATGCATCTAATAATTATGCATTTACATTTAAAGTAAACAAAAGCAATAAACCTCACCTTAATATAAAATGCGAAAATATGAATGCATGCTCGCTTGAAAGTTCTAGACCTCGTAAGAATGGGTTCCTACAAATAAATAAATAAATAACAACTTAAATAATATTTTAGGAAATTTTAAGAAATAAATAAAGAATAAAATAAATGAATAAATAAATAACTTGAATTTGGTTTAAGAGTTAGTATCAACGGGTCAATGGGAAGTGTTTGGGAAGTTTGGGGTAACTTCAAAATTTGTAAAGAGCTTTTGAAATGAAAATAAATAATATGGGGTGGTCTTGTAATTTCTATAAAATGAGAGTCATATCCATGGTTTAATAAAAATAACCCAAGCCCTTGTCTCACGTCTCTCTCTCCAAAGGAAAAGAAAATTCACTTTTTACCTCATTTCTCCCCACCCTTTCTCACGCCCCTCTCTCTTCAAAAGAAAAGAATTTCGGATTCTTCTCCCTTACCTCTCCCTCTCCTTTTGCATCCCACTGAAATCTCACTCTCTCTCGTCTCCCACTCTCTCGATCTCACTTTCTCCTCTCCGTCTCATTCTCCACTCCTTTTTTTTTTTTTCTCTACGCCTCACTCTCTTGTTCTCTCAGTTGAATCTCACACACCACTCCACCAAAGATGAAGAAATGTGATATGAACGTGCGAACGGCAGACGGAGGCTGGGTTGGGGTCCCGGTTTAGATTGGTTTGGGGAGGCTTGGGTTGTTCCAGTTATGGTTTTTTATCCGATGGAAATGTAGCAATTGACCGGCAATGGGGTTGAAGTGGTATTTTCCGGTGGTGTGGGTTTGTGACAGCCGATGGATGATTTTGGGTTTTAAACAAATCGATTTCACTTATTTCTCGATGGGTTCAATTTACTCTGGGTTCTTGGGAAATGAATTTGATTTACGGATTTTTCAATGAGGCTCAAACTTCCGCGTAAATGGGTTCGTCTGACGTCTTTGAAGATGGAGGTGGCTTTTAGGTCCCTGGTTGTTCGTTTCTTCTTATATATATTATATATATGTAACCCGACATCCCTTTTTGCTTCAAATCCCAAAATTCCCGCCTATTTGTTCGATAGTGTTAGGAAGTACTTTTTCATTACTATCTCCTTAAATCATTCTCATGTTGGGGCTGCGTTCCTTGCGGACCTTAATCTCGAGTAACTCATCAACCATTGTCCAACATCTTGTACCAATGGTTGATCGAGCACAAAGGATTCGTTGTACTTCATTACACCCCGGATCAACTCGAAAGTGTGTTCCATTGATATGAACCACTCATCCACATAAGGTGTCCTTCTTGCCCATTAAAGATTGGGGTGAGAAGCGCAAAACTGCTCCACCACTTGTCCTGGTTAACGCGGTGCTTGGTTGAATGCATGTTTATTCTCGACATTCCTTGGTTTCGTCTTGGCTTCGTCATTAGGTTTGCATCGTTGTTTTGGTTTATGTTGTTGTTAGTAGTAGTGGCGGCAGCTCGGGCTCTAGATCTATGTCCTCCAATCATTTTCCTATAGTCAAAGTATAATCATAATTTAGTAAAACTTGTAGGAGGTATGTTTTTCTAAGACAAAAATATAGTTTAGCACAACTCATCACTAGAAATGGCATCCACAATACATGAAAGAAAGCATAAGATTTCCATTATCATCAATTCAAAACCTTCAAGAGGTACAACGATTAATCAAAACAACTGAAACAAGAAAATGATAAACTAAAAAGAAAATCCTAACTACTACGCCCAATCACCGAGGTTTGAGTTTCGTCCCAATGTTCCTCTTGGATCCTCCTCCATCTCATCTTCTCGGCTCGGTTATATGCGGCCACATCCAATGCATCAGGCAGAGAGTCAAGAAAAACTCGATGATGGGAGCATCTACAATGTGGGTAAAGGTCGCTTGAGAAAGAGAGCTCTCGTGAGGGTTCCCACTTCGGGGTAGAGTGTTTATCATTTTCATGATTGCCACATAGAACCGAGACACCATCTTGTTTGACTATACCACATTCTTCCCGATTACGTATGTGGCCTCCCAAATCATCATCTATCCATCTCCTGTGGTTTTAAAGTCTCTAATACGCTCCTTTTCAGGGACTACGGGCAAATGACGGACTTATAATGGTCATCTATATGTAGGGAGAGATCCTGTGAACCCTCCTAGGTGAGACCCAGTAGAGATGATCTACACAATGAAAAAAAAAAATTGATGGCCAGGATACACTTAATAAATGCAACAATTGATCACGTGTAGGGTAAAATAGAATAGAAAACATACCAAAATAACAGCCTCATTTTTCTCCTGAAATTAGGAGCGTGATCTATTATTGATCACGCCTTCAATCACGGGTTTAATCATTCTCTCTCCCTCCTTCAATATATTGCATAATTTATACCTACACACTACATATGTATGTTCTGCATATATAGTGTTCCAAATTTGCATATTTAGTATTAACAAAGTGTATTGCATTAAATTTTAATAGTGTGCTTATTTAAGTATAGAATATTGCATATATAGTTTTGTTATTTTGTATACTTTAGAACAAAAACAAGAAAATATTCAAATACATTAGGCATTGGTCCTTATGATTTATACCTTGATATCTTATATTTATGTTACGCATATATAGTTTTCCAAATTTGCATATTTAGTATGAACAAAGTGTATAACATTAATGTTTTAATCTTGTGCTTATTTAGAATAGGAATATTGTATATATAGTTTTGTTATTTTGTATACTTAGAGCAAAACAAGTAAAATATTAAAATTAGAGCTATCAAAACGGGATGGCCCACTACGCCCGCCAAAACCCGCCACTTGAGCGGGCGGGCGGGCTGTTCGCAAGTGGCGGCCGAGAAACTCGGCTAACCTAACCCGTCTTGGGCTCATGGTTGTCAAGGCCGCTAATAAAAATAAAGAAAAATAAAAAAATGAAAAAATATTTTTTATTCATATTATTAATTTTAATGAATTAAATATACTAATGCATAATCTAGGCACATATTTTATAAAAATATTATATATATTTTTATAAGAGATAAAAATAAAAAATATCAATTATACTATTTTTTTTTGTCTATTTTTATCTAATTTTTCTTTTGTTTCTTTTTTAATTTAGTCCCGCCGTCCTGCCGACCAACCCGCTAAACCTCACGCCCGCCGGCGGGCTACTAAATACTTAACCCAACCCCCTACCTAGCGGGCGGGTCGGCCCGTTTGGACACTTTCTAATTAAAATACATTAGTATCGTCCTTATAATTTATACCCTACATATCGCGATATTTTTATGTTCTCGCATATATCGTGGTTCCAAATTTGCATATTTAGTATGAACAAAGCGTATTTATATTAAATTTTAATAAGTGTTTATTTCGTAAAGGAAACCGAATGTGCATGTGTTTTGAAAATGTAACCTATACCTTAAATCGCTGAGAGAAAGGTGGCAGATTTTTTACCAATAATTGTTAGGATATTAATTTTGAAAATACCAAATTACCCTTAATCCTCCCTAAAAATCGGGACACCTACTAAAATAAGAGGAAAAGTTCGACCGTTATTCGCTTAGATCCAATGGTCATGATATGTCCCTACTGGGCCTCACCTAAAGTGGTTTACCTCATTTGAACAATACATATATGTATATATGTATATATATATATATATATCATGCCCATAAAAATATAAATGCCATGAAATTTTTTAGACATAACATAGTAAACATGGAAACATATATCATTTACAATATTAACAAAATGTGAGTAAATTGAATTAACATGTTCCCTCAAGTCTCATGAAGTAAATATGATGCCCAATATGTGACATAAAGCTCAAAATTGTGAATGCAACATGACGTAAAAATAAGTATTACCTTGGAGTTGACGCAGGCGACGAAGGTTATTGATCATAGACATTTAAAAAATTTAACTCTCTCATTTTTTTCTATTCAAGTTTCATGTAAATGTGTATTATGCTCGATACCACTAATGTAATGCCCTAATTTTTGGGAAACCGTATCTACGCATAATAATAACCATGAAATACAAGTTCATGGTAGTAACTAAAAGTTTAACGAAACAAATCATCTATTTTGTTCCAAAAGCATAAAACCAACTAACTTAAATTAAATATTTCATCCTCCATAAACAAATGACAACTAAGGTATTGTATTTACAAAAATACGGAAATTTAAAAATAACCAACATTGTTCATAAATTTTCTATGACTAATGAAAAACTTACAAGAAACAAATTATCCATGATCAATTCACTCCGCCCACGCGCTACGATCACTCCTCAATCAAATATTAAATTTTTGGATGTAGTTATCATTAACCCAGAGGGAAACAATTATTTGTTAAATACTATGAATAGCAATTGTGCATAAATATCTGCGTGGAAAAAGATCATGGCCTGGTACACCAAGTGATCATTAGCTCCTCAAAGTCTCAGGAGGCGCTATGCGAATAGTCTCGCAGTCCTCAGATGTACGCTACATAAATAACTCATGTCTTGCATCATATTTAATATGAACATGCATCTGATTAATTGCTACTTATATTTAAAGTAAATGGGCTGTGGCTAACAACTTCGCCTTTAATATAAAATGTGAAATATGAATGAAGTGCATCGCTTGAAAGTTCTAGACCTCGTAAGAATGGGTTCCTACAAATAAATAAAATAAAATAAATAACTTAAATAGTGTTTTAGGAAATTTGAAGAAATAAATAAAGAAGAAAAATAAATGAATAAATAAATAAGCTGAATTTGATTTAAAAGTTAGTATCAATGAAATTTTGAGAGTGTTTGGGAAGTTTAGGTAAATTAAATTAAAAGAGCTTTTGAAATGAAAATAAATAATGCTCTTTTGTAATTTGTTTAAATTAAGTCATATCCCATGATTTAATAAAATAACTCACCCCATTACATCTCACGTCTCTCTCTCTTCTCTGCCAAAGTAAAAGAAAATTCACTTTTTCTCCCTCAATTCTCCCCACATCTCACGTCCTCTCTCGCCAAAGAAAAGAATTTCCAGTTTTTCTCCCCTTAATTCTCCCTCTCTCCCTTTCAGCATCTCTCTCCTGAGTCTCCTCTTTCTCGGTCTCTCACTCTCTCGATCTCACTTTCTCTTCTCCGTCTCATTCTCAAGCCTTTCTTTTTGTTTTTTTCTTTGCACTCTCTTGTTCTCTCGGTCTCAATCTCACACCCACTCACATGATGAAGAACATCGATACCGAAATAGTGCGGCAAGCAGTTTTTGGGTTTTTGGGGGTCTGGTTTGATAAGTTCAAGTTTGGATTAGTTCGGGAGACTCAAGGCTGAGTTGTTTTCGATTATAGTTTTTTCGAAGGAAGTTTGGGCAGCTGGGCAAGTAAAAATTTGGACTGGTATTTTCCGTGGTGTGGGTTTGTGGGCGGCGATGGAAGATTTTGAGTTTTAAATGGCTGATTTGGCATATTTCCCATGGGTTCGACTCCTTCTCGGTTCTTGGGGAAATGAGTTCGATTTGCAGGGATTTTCCGACCAGGGGCTCAGCGGCATAAATGGGTTCTGGGATGAGGAGCTGAAGGTGGAGGGTGGCTCGAGTCTCATTTCTATTTCTTCATGTTGTATATACATGTATCTTTGGTTGGATTGTGGGGAGGAAAAGATAAAAAATAAGGATGGTTATATAGCTACCTTTGGTGAAAGCAGCCGTGAGTTTGAGTTTTTGTGAGAATGTTAGGATAATTTGGAGAGGAAGTAAAATATATGTGAGTTGCTCAGTATGGAATATTAAGGATTCTCATGTTTAGAGGCCTAGGAGACATGGATTGTAGAGTATCGGTTTGAGGGAAGTGGGTTTATTTGAGCGTGTGTATGAGATACCAAATAACAGTCCACGTTCTGTTTTGCTAAATAAAATATTTGATTTTTATCTAATATAATCTATTAAGATAAAGATAAGTATATTTGAAAATTTGAAATTTACATAAAAGATTTTTTGATTTTCATCTTCTAGAAGTGAGGACACGGGCTTTTTTTTTAAATATAACAATAGCTTATAAATGGGCCACAATAATAGTCCTTAATGGGGCTGGATAAGACCAAGAGTGAAAATTCTATACAAGGCCTAAATTAAAATATTTAAAGGTCAAATATACTAAAACCCTAACTATGGTAAAATTTGGGGTATCACAACAGGTATTACAAAATCTAAACACGACATGTGGAAAATATGAAAAATACGGCATGGCATGATAGGCACAGTAAAGTAAAATTGTTAAATTTATTTAATCATGCCCGTTAGGCCTTGTCCATTTAACATATGATTATTTTTATTTTTATATTTGATACGTAAAACGCATATTCTAATAAATTACTAAAATAAAATAATCAAGTTTAAATAGTCGATTACCAATACAAATAATTTATTACCAATCTTAAAAAATTATCATGTCATATTAGGTCTTATCTTGTTTATCGAGCCGGCTGATTTCGACTCAATTTTTATGACATTATTACGGCATGATAATGGATTGAACGATAAGCTGACCCAACTGACCTATAATTTATGATGTGTGTTCGTATCGATCAATAATGACATGCCTCAAATTGTCACCTCTAGTGCGTGCATGCCTTTAAATGTTATGGTGCCACTCTTTATACGAGGAAGTAAATGTTGAGATTTATATCTATCACAAGAGTTAGAAGTATTTCTTCTTACATAAGGAGCTAGACATGAGAAGAGGTGGTTGGAACTTATATAGAATTATGATTATCACGATCATTTATCACCCGATAAAGCTAATGTATTAGCCAGGCGAACTAGATCACATGAAAATAGGATCTTATTGAAGAATGTGGTATAACGAGAATAGTGATAGTGACTCCACCAAACAAGGCAGGCGGCGCTAGCGGCATTAGAGTCAACTAATCTTTACGAAGCACCTTCAATGATGAACATACAAAAGATAATTTGTTGTACAAAATGAGAAGCTTTAGGAAAAATTTAAAGGTTTTGAAATAGCGGATGATGGTATACTTTGGTGTATAAGAGAATCTATGTGTGCTTAAAGATCAAAAAATTAAGAATGATAATTTTATAAGAGACCATTTCTACACCTTATAATGCACACCCAAGTGGGACTAAGATGGTCGAGATATTCGGAGGAGAAATAAAGAGAGCATGGGAATTTGGGAGAAATACTTGACATGCAAAGTGGCGAGCATCAAAGATCTCAGAAATTATTGAGACAACTTCAAGTCAAGAATGGAAATCGGAAAATGTGAACATGAAATTCATAGTAGGTCTGCGAGATCAAGGCGGGAATAAAGTTATTTGGGTGAAGTGGTATCTTGTTTGACTAAGTCAACATATTTCATACCAATCAGATGACATACAACCTCGTTATTTGGTATATATATCAAGACGGTAAGATTACATGGGGAGTGTCGATATCTATAGTTTGATTAAGATCGAGATTCACATCAAAATTGGGATAGTCTACAAGTAGCAATTGGAATGATACTTTCGAGATTGATATAACTTTTGTAGTCACGTGCATGATGGCTAATATGGAAACAATCACATTTATGATGGTTGTTATGAAACAATCATATTTATGATGATTATTCTGAAAGCGAACACATTTGTTGTGATTATTACAAATCTTATTAATTCTAAGCGTAGTAAATGGGGGATATGGGATATTTAAATAGTTCTTGGGATTGCACTATAAATAGCGACAAGATTAGTCTTTTGTTGTTAGATTTTGGGTATCAAATTTATCATAGCACAAAATCTTCTACTCTCTCATGGTTGTAAGCCATCAATTACAGAGACCGAGATTTGGGGGAGTGTGAATGGAAAACGATTGTAATAGTCACCAACAATCAGAAAACTGCGTGATAATAGAAATGAAGGACAATAGTACTTACAATTTCATTTGCTTGAAGTATCTGTACTTATTCAAAGTAGGGATTTTATTTCTTACGGTTTGTTTTCATTTAATATTTCATGAATATATTAATATTTCATGCTAGTATTTGCATGAAATGTGCAGAAGAACTATATGTATCGGAAATTTCATTTAAGCCGGGGACCATAAATAGGTTTTAGAATCAATTTGATATTTGGATTTAGTTCGATGTGCTTATTCATTAATTGGCCAGTCAAAGGAAACTCTATTTATTTGAATGTGTTTACATGCATGTATATTATATATTTGACAAATAAATTTTAATGAGCACGTCAAGCTCACCTTTATTATTATCATGATTTTTCAGGTTGAGCCAGTTGAAGATATGATGCGGTGGATGAAACAAACGGCTAAATTTTAATTTCTTTTAAATTGTTAATTGTTAGAATGTTACAATTGACGACTGTTTTAGGATTTTGTTAATTTGAGTAATGGGTACTTTTAATTTCCCTAAGAGGGTTAATTTGGATTGTTTTGTTGGATATTTTTTTTTAAAAAAATCTTTCTATTTAAATTTATAGATGTACTATTATTCAAAAACTCGTGTTTTATTATTAACATTTAGAAGTATTTTTATTTATGAATTTTGGTGAATTCTGATTTTCACCTTCAAAACGAGGAAAAGAGTTGTTTCTTAGAAGATTTACCTAAGAGGGACACTTATT
>CM071934.1:101662986-101701798 GCA_016081115.2 Rehmannia glutinosa | reverse complement strand
CAGATCAAATCCAAAGTGCTTGAGCAAGTGGAGTTGTAGTAGCGCGCAACGCCTACGGGGTTAGTTCCTCGAGTCGCACTAAGCCACCGAGTGATCGGGCGTCTAGATCGAGTCCCAAAGGATCAAGTCGGCCGTTGTGATCAAGACTTGTATCCTGGATCATACTACTTTGTAAACCGATCATTACTAGTTGGATTCCTCCAGAGCTGGCACAGAGCAGTAAGAATTACCCCATCTTCGAACCTCTATAAAACTTTATCGTGTCATTTACATTTCAACATTTAAATTTCTCGTGATTTTAATTGCTTATATCTCACGATATTTGCTATCCATTTGATAATCTATAAGTACTAAATCAAGTTTGTAAAACTTGCTTAATCAAACTTAAGGGTGTTAAGTCTTCCGATTGAAAACGAAAACTGATGGTGATTAAATTATAGCCAACAAAGTTACTCCATTAATAAATTTCAGTGAATCGTTGAGAGATTAACTCTCTTGAGGGACTAATTTGATCATTCCATCAAAGACATGTAAATTTGTGTAGAATCAGATTTAAAGTGACTAAATCGAAAAATTTGTAAGGTTTATTCAACCCTTCTAAACCTTACACTTACACCCCTTGGGACTCATAAGTGGTATCGAGAGCGGTTGGTTCATTGAACCCCTCCGTGACCGGTTCTTGAACAGATCTCCAAACTTTTCAAAAAGTCTGCTTTTGTACTTAAAACTTTCAAAACTCTTTTCTATCATTAAAAGTTATTATCATGGAAGCAAATCTAACACGAGATTCCCATGTTCACTATTAAAGAATTTGATGATTGGAAAAGATGTGCTCACTCATCTGTCGGCATTACATGATGAGATGTGGATAGTGATAGAAGATGGGCCTCGCAAATATTAAAGGTGAAATACAATTGCATTAAGAGTTGCAACAAGGGGAAGAAGATGCAAGACCGTATCGCACTTACCGCGGTTGAAAACCAAGAACCGAGTGGACAAATGATGACAGTAAAAGATACAACCTGGACAATGTAGCCAAGGACATTCTCTACAAAACCTTGACAAAGCCATGTTCAATAAAGTGAAATCTGCAAAATACAAATTTGGGACAAACCGACATTGATTTGTGAAGGCTAGGAGCAAATCAAAGAAAACAAACTATCAGTGGCTGTACAAAAATTTGAGAACTTTAAAAATGATCTCAGGAGAAAACCTGGATCAAGCGGATGCTCGGTTCTGTAAAATCACAAATGAGCTGTCTACACTTGGAAAGGAATATACACAGAAGGAAATGTGTATGAAGATCCTAAAAAGTCTTCCAGTTGAATGGGAAATGAAGGTCATGGCATTGAGACACTCCATGGACCTATCAAAGACATCCAATCATGAGTTATTCTCAGACCTCAAAGCCTACGAGTTTGAGCTGAGAAGGAAAGACCAGGAAGAGACAATTTTGTACCCAAAACATAATGCTCTAGTTGTCAAAGACGGAAGGAGATATTTGAGGTCAAAGAGGCAATTGACCCAGAAGAAATAGCCCTGATGGTTAAAAGATTTAACAAGTTCTTTAACAAGAACTACAAGAGAGGAAAGGGTGAATCCTCCAGAAGACACTCAGCTCCCTCCAAATCAAGGGATGATAGGCCAACCAAGAGAACAGATCATCAACATGTTGAGTATCAAAGGGCTGACAACTCAAGAATAGAAAGAGCTGATCAAAAAGGTCAATATCTATGTTGGAATCAGACAACTGTGTCACTATGCCATTGACTGCTCATATCCTGTAGTAACAAGACAGAAACTTGAAAAAGAAAGAAAGGTCTTCAGAGAAAGAAGACAAGAAAAGAAAAAGGCAATGATGGTGCAGAGATTCTTGAGACTGACCAAGTCAAGAGAGGCAGACTCGCAGAGCAAGTGGCCGACTACTCAAGTGACTGAAGAAGAAGCTTTGATCCCGCTTAATGGCCAAAGAACAAGATCAAGAAGATGAGGTACAATCTAACTCAACAAGCTCGTGACACTAGTGATAGTGATCGTGACACACACACTTCATCACCCACTGATCTTTATGATTCATTAGGCAAAATGATGAAAGATTTTGAGCACATTAAAACCTCACACACACTATTGAATGAGGAAAACAAATTTACTTCAAAAATCAAAACTCAAAGTCGACTAAGGAGCCGAGTATCTTTAAGTCAAATAGTTGATGAGAATAAAAGTTTAAAAAGCGTCGAAAATGCTAAATTAATAAAGCAGAAATTGCGCTATAGAAAAGAGGGAGAATGACCTCAAAAATGTTATTGCCTCATTCACTAAGGCATCTAAATCATGGATGATCTTATTATGAGTCAAAGAGAATGTGAGACAAGACAGCTTAGATTTAATTCTTTGTGCCATGTCAAACCTCAAGAGTATTTTGGAAAAAGGATCTTCAAGTCATGAAGAGTCCGAAAAATCCAAAACTCTAAATGATGCACACACTTTCAATCCAAAGCACAATACTAAGCAAAGCGGCCTTGGTTACAAAGGAAAAGGAAACAGCCGATTGAGAGTCTTTGAAAAGGACACACGAGAAGAGATTCACTGAGTCCTCGGACCAAACAAAAATACTGTAAAGAAGAAAAGAGCTACCAAAAACCCCTTAAAACTCATAAAAGAAATACATATGATGGGAATGGTAGAAAATATCCAAGCCAAGCCGATGGAACAATGTGAACTATCACCAGACTTATGGAATACAAGCCCAAATGGCAAAGGCCTAGAACTCAACAAAGGCCATTCCAAAAGCATAAGAGCTTTCATCAAAGACACATATGCACCCAGCACTACACTCAAAGACACCACAATTACCCAAAAAGGCAATTGCTAAAACACATATGCAGCATAGACAAAAGAGACAAACAGATGAACCTAGACTCCCGAAAGCAATTTGCCAGGATTGATTATGAGTATGGCATCGATAGATGGCAACCTCTTAGAGTCAAATCATTTGGCTATAGGTTGGTTGGATCATCTTATAATTCTAACCCCTCGGGACCCGCACAGAATGGGTACCTAAAACTTAATTTCCTTGATTGCGGGTTCAAGGAACGCGTGAGTGCCAAGGAACCTGGTACATGGATAGTGGGCTCCGCACAAAATAACTATGGTTACAGAAGAATCCATTCATGTAGTATTCGATGAGCCAAACATAAATGGAAAAGACATTGAAGAGTCACCGAAGCTGAAACATCCAACTCACGTGAAATCCCTATGTCAAGGCGGGGGATTATCAATTCGAAAGAAGATGAGATAGTAGAATCTCAAAAAATACCGGAAAATCATTCCGAAAGTGATCACGAGAGCTCGACTACAAGAACATCGTACCGCAAGTCGAATCAATGGCTAACTTACTTCAACCCGGACGTAAGATGGCCGAGAGACCATCCAAATGATCTTGTCATTGGAGACATGAGAGAAGGTGTCAAGACAAGATCCAACTCAACAAGAAGCAATGTTCACATGCTTCATCTAGCAGATAGAGCCCAAAGATGTGTCACAAGCATTGGATGACACACATTGGATTCAAGCTATGCAAGAAGAGTCAATCGCTTTGAGAGAAATAAAGTATGGGAATTAGTACAAAGACCCATACATCAAAATGTTATTGGAACCAAATGGGTATTCGTAAAATAAGATGAACGAGGAAGGCTTTGTGGTAAGAAACAAAGCAAGATTGGTAGCCAAAGGATATTGCCAAGAAGAAGGAATAGATTTTGATGAAACATTTGCTCCTCGTAGCAAGATTGGAAGCTATAAGGATGTTTCTTGCCTATGCCGCTCACAAAAATTTCATCGTATATCAAATGGATGTAAAAAGTGCATTCCTAAATGGATTATTGGGAAAGAAGTGTATGTTGAACAACCTCCAGGATTTGAGCGAGAAGACTCTTGGAGACAAAGTGTACAAACTCAAGAAAGCCTGTATGGATTGAAACGGGCACCCGCAGCATGGTATGATACTGTCACAATTCCTAAGCGAAAATGGATTCACTAAAGGAAAAGTAGATAGAACACTTTTCTTAATTCAAGACAAGAAGAGTATAACGCTTGTTCAAATATATGTGGATGACATCATTTTTGGATCCACTAACAAAGAGTGTGTGAAAAATTCTCAAACCTCATGCAAAGTAAATTTGAAATGAGCATGATGGGAGAGTCGACATTCTTCTTCAACTTCAGTGAAAGTTGAAGGATGGAACCTTCATAAGTCAAACAAAACACACCGGAGATTTAATGAAGAAATTTGGTATGGAGGAGAAGTCTTCGTAAAAATACCAATGAACACATCAGTCCAAAATGGACATGGATGCAGATGGCAAGCTCAGATCAAACAAGATACGAAGCACTTATTGGATCATCGCTTTATCTCACGCCTAGCAGCCGGACATCACCTTTGTCGCAGTGTATGTGCAAGATTTCAATCGCTCCAAAAGAGAGCCATATTTGAGCCTAAGAGAATATTGAGATACTTAAAAGGAAACCAAGAAGTAGGGCTATGGTATCCAAAGGAAGGTGGATTCAAGCTAATTGGCTATTCGATTTATCTATTGGATGCGAGTGGAGCCGACAGAAAAGCACTTCGTGCACATGTCAAATGCTAGAACAGACTAATTTCTGGTTTAGCAAGAAGCAAAACTCAATAGCCACCTCTGGTGAGGGGAACATATAGGTCGCTGGCAAAACAGCCCAAGTCCTATGGATGAGACAAAGAAATGAGAGATTATGAAGTTGAAGAAAAAGAAATTCCAATCATGTGTGATAACACAAGTGCAATTGCAATCACTCAAAATCCGTGTTGCACTCAAGAACAAACATATAGATGTCGATATCATTTCATAAGAGATCATGTTGAAAAGAAGGACATTATCTTGGAATATATCTCAATCGACAAAACAACTAGCCGACATCTTCACAAAACCATTATGTGAGTCAAGATTTGAAGAACTCAAACATGAGTTGGGGCTAATTGAGCTAAGCCGAGACACGTAAGAATCAAAGAAAAGAAATGGAACAGGAAAGAAGGTGAAAAAGAGTGAAAACAAAAATTAGCTCAAGAATCACCAGATCGGAAAAGTCATTATACCAAGTCATTTGAGAAATGAGTCACTAAGAGAAATGAGAAGAGTTAAATCACTAAGAGATAAGTTGAATAACTTATGAGCAAAGTGACAAAAACGCAATGCTTTTGACTTAGCGGGAATGTTTTAAGAGACACGCCAAAGATAATGATGATGTGTACGCACATAAAAGCCGCACACCAAGCCTATGATTGGATATAAATCTTGTCGCATTAAATACGAGACATGAACCGCTTCAATATGCGTGCGAAATCCAAGCCGTTGATTTCGATCACGATTCAAAACCGCCGCACGCCCTTTCATAAACCATATTTAAACCATTTTTCGTCCGCTTTCTCTCACACTTCTAAAACTGCTCAATCTCTCTCTCTCAAAAAGCAAAGGCAAATCTCAAAACCCTATCAACCTTCAAATCAAATTTCAACTTTTCCTTGAAATTATTCTCGAGAAATGGCACCAACGTATGACTTTACCAAGTTGGGAAAACAAATCCACACCGTTCGACCGTGATTTCACGGAATGGTGAAGCAGGGTCCGACGACACCTGGTGAAGAAAATCGCGGAGAAGTTAGGAAACGCTGGATCAAAAACCGTTTCTAACACCGAGTATCCTATGACCTATGTGGAGGAGGTCGCACATTCACGTGAATGCCGAGATTCACGATGAAGGAATCAAGTCATCTGCTCACGGAAGCAATGACTATCACCGCCAAGGATTTGGTCAATATTGCTCACTACCGCCAGGTAAGGAGCAATCCGAAATTCAAGGAAGCCGATGTAAACTTCCGACGCATGGAAAGAAATAGCCAAGTCCGACGTTGTCGACAAAATAATATACACAAAGCAAAACAAGAGACTCGCCAAGGAGGATTATCACAAATTGTTGGATATTGTTGCCAAGTGTATCGACATCAAATTCAAACTTTTGACCAATCACAAAGGCAAAATTGATTGTGATGGCTGCAATAATCGAAGAAAAAGAAGATAAACTGGCCGAGTTTATCTACAGCAGACTCTGCCTTTAACGTAGGGAACAAGTCCTTCAAAGAAGGTGGGTCATTTGGAGGATCTCTCGGGATATGGCCGGTGATTGGCCGGCTATTGGAGGTGAAAGGAGTACCTCTAGACATGGGAAGGCCTTCCATGTTAACAAGAGGATGTTGAGCTAATCTCTCCGGTGCTCTGTCAGCGTCGCCACGCCAAGAGAGCCGACACTGAGGGGGAATCACCGACTCAAGACACACCGCCTCCTCTCCAACCAAGAAGAAAGTCGCCCGCTGCCTACCAAGAAGTCTCAAGTTGCCCCCGCAGAAAGAAAACCAAACATGCTCCTACCCCCGCAGTTAGAGTCACCGCCTGCAGCTCACGTGTCACCCGCAGCCCGGCGGTCGAGAAGGACTCACAAATTCCCTCTCGATCGCTCAAAGGAGGAGAATCGACAAGCCTAGACGGCCAGCCTCCTCGTAAACAAACACAAGCACGCCCCACCCGCCAAGACTCGAGAGGACACCGCCTCTCGAACCAGTAAATCCTCCTGCACAAACTAAGAGACGAGAAGACTTGTAAAGCAATCCGAACAGAGAAACCAAATGAGTGACTACTCGGCTAAGCACAAATACCGAGACTATCAAGAAGTAGAGTCTCCGGATGTAGTTGATGAACAACCAAGTCTCTCACAAGGTGATCAGCAGAGGCAACCCAAGACACAACAGTAGCTCACACAAACAAACTCAAGAAGAACCAAATTTAAGCAGATAGTGATGTAATGATCCTATCTCCACCTTACCCGGACATCCAAAATCGCCTGCGTGAGTGGAGAAAATGGAAGCCGAGCAAGTCAAGGGAAGTTCAACCAAACTACCAATTCAAGAAGAAGAAGAACGCTAAATTTCTTGGATTATCTATCTTTTGTGCTCCGACTCTAGATGAAGACAATCGCATGGATATTCGCAGATCTACAAGGACAAGGAGAGAGTAAAGCAAGTCAAGAAGCCAAGCACGCGAAAAGGCAAGTATCCGCCTCTATCTCCGGCAAACACGTAACACTTCCATCCTCTCCTTGATGTCTTCTCCGAAAGTGACGAGGAACAGAGAATGTCGCGCACGGAGAATTGCGCAGCAGCAGCATTGCATGAATCAAGAATCCTTCACGAGCAAAGATCGATGGAGGGACCAGGAGAGTCCTCGTAACACACTGAAATGGATCCAATGGGAGGTTCAAAAATAGCCACCGATGTTGCCGCTACCACTTCCTGACTCACTCAAGAAGGCAATAAGGGAGATGGCGATGAAACCGGGCTAGTGGGGACCCCCGAGCCAACCCCTATTGAAGGTGTGCCACCACCGCCCCAACGGCCGAACCATCAATTGCAACGGCCGGGAGTTTGGAGACGAGTAACCCCACTCCAAGTCACTCACCGGTGCGCCACCGAGGGAAACTCCTCCACCGCAAAGTGGAGGATGCGCAGATGACTCCACAAAGAATGTAGGAGGCGAAGCAAAGAACACTCAAACACAAGAAGAACAGCAAGTTGCCATCAACGGCTCGAGCGCTTGAGATCTCCCACCGAGGTGCCAACCGCCTGGAAAGCTAATGACGCCGCTGCAATGAGGCACAGAAGAATGTACCGGGAGTTAACACTGGCGATGAAAGCGCAATCCATGGGGTTGAGACTCCAATGGATGCCATCGTAGAAGACCCTAAGACAGTGACACTTTATCAGAAAGGGAGGATCATGCCTCGCAAAGAAGAGAGACTTGCCGGAGGAAATGAAGGCCCACGGGAGGTTGAGACTTCTAGGGGTAAAGAGGTCAAGTAGAGAACATCCCTCCCGCAATCATCGACCCATCCGAAAAGGAGAGAGCGCACTTCATGATTCCCAGTGACAACCCCGATGTCACCTTTCCTCGGGGATCGGAAGCGCGAAGAAGAAAGCCGAGTCAACCCCATGACAAATCCAAAAGACTCACTGCGGATGTTCCAGGCACGAGCAAGTCCGATCCCAAGACTACGTCGACCTTTAATTTTGATGATGAGCCACCAATGGAAATCTCATCATCGTCCGATGACGCTCCGATAAGCCGAGGACCGTCTACTCAAAAGGAGAAATCAGTTTGAGACCAACGGTTAGCATAAGGATACCGAGGCGAAGCCAGTTTAGTCTCATCGCACCACAAAACCCAACAACCGGTGACCACCGCCCGGCTCCTCAAGCTACAATGGATCGATTCCCAAAAGAACTTCACGCCCACCGCTTATCATCGAACAAATCCGTGATGGCGGTGATGAATCCTTTGTGGAATCTTTCCCTTTCTCACCGGAGATACTTAACTCCACGAAGAGTCGAAAATGAGCAAGCACGCTATCACGCACCAGCTCCTGTTTTTTCACTCGTGCACCATTGTTCCAACCGATTTCGATTTTGACGTTGTATGGCCATCACCGCAATGTAAGAATCACCAAGACGAGAAGTGTTCAAGGCACTCTTTTTGAAGTTGAAAAGATGGAGAGGCATCAGCCTCCTTGGATATGCGCTGGACAACAGAGATGCCAACCTTACAAACGACTTGAGAGGCATCACGCGGTCGGGATAAGGGAATGGTGGCAACAAAGAAGAATCAATGCGTGTGGGAAACAGTGAGATACTTGACAATTATTCAACAAGTCACGGTGTGGAGAGCTGAAAATGTTGATGCGAAACGGTGCGGAACACATTGACCATATGCACGAAGCTCACACGCGAGATCTGCCGCCGCGTGAGCGTAATGCAAATGATATACTGGCGTTTGGAAGAACACATGACAAGAAAATTCAGCCTTCTCATGCCGAGATGAAGGCGATTCACGAGAATCCAACGCTACTCGATGCTCAATTCGTCAAGATAAACAACGCAGTTAGACTTGAAGCAAAATTCAACCATCAAGACTCGACTTCATGCTTGCAGCAAGATGTTCGGGGTTCCTCTATCCTTTGATGATGCCAAAAAGGGGGAAGAGGAATACCTTAAAGCAAAGAAAATCAAGCCGAAAAGAAAGGAGCGGTGACAAAGGAACAAATTTGAGAAGGGAAAATCAACGAGGAAATTTTGAAATCAAGAAAGGAAAATCTGAGGGGGAAGGATCAAAAATATGACCTTGATGATTGCACAAACCCCCAACAGGTCCCGTCACCTGGTGACATTATAAGCAGCAAACTCCCGGTGACTCGCCACTCCAACACTCAGATCTATGGCCGAGAAGAGAAAAGAAATTGAAGCGGGGATGAAGGAGGTGGAAGGAAGAATGGATGCCGTGGTGATGAACATTTTGAAAGAACACGGAGGCATTCCGGTTGGCAAGAGACACGTATGCCATTTCGATGTCGGGACAGAGCCAAGATCAGTTTAATTCAAAACGCTCGAATCAAGGTTATTTTGCAAATATGTCCTCGCTCAAGCTTGGGACTCAGATCGGGAAAAGGGTCTCACATTATGTGAAGAAGTTTCGACAGACAAAAGCAGACAACCTAGAGTCACTCTGCTGGTCACTCCGCTGGACACTCACCGAAAGAAGAAGGCCCCGACAAGAGATACGCCAAGAGGTAGAGGAAGAATATGAGTGGAGGAAGAAGCTTCGCACCCAGGCCTCCGCCAAGAATATTGAATACGTAGATCCGGAAAGAAAGAAGGGATCTACCGGGCTGGGTTGACCATGTGGCGAACTTGCAAGTGGCTAAAACCAACCGAGTATGCAAAAAGGATAGAAGAAGAAAACAAGAGACAAACTCGGCTATGGGGGAGACGAGGAAAGAATAAGGAAAGATGAAGCCGCTGCAGGAAGGCATATGAGAAGAAAAAAAGAAGGACTAATGACGAGAAGAAGAGAAGAAGAGAAGAAGATCTTGATCAAGATGAAAGAAGGAGATGTCAAGGAGATGAAGTGTTGTTGTCCAACCCTTCGTGTATTTTATATGCAAATACATACAATGTAAGTCTTCGTAATAATGCTAAATTTTTTTTTTTATTACATACTCGATACACCTTGTAAACAGTTGTGTTAAGTACAAGAATGATATGATCAATAAAAAGATTGATTATGTGCATACATTCTATGTCAATACACTATCCGTATGTATCTTTGTTATTTGCATCTTTGTATGATTTAAGTTTTGGCATCATCAAAAAGGGGGAAATTGTTAGGAATTCTATTGTTTAGATTTTGATGAATGCCATGTAAAACTTAGAATAGAAAGTTGGCTCCCCAATTCTTGCTTTGAAATGTATTGTAACAATTAGAGCCGCCTGCCGAGTTAAGTCGGCCTACGCTCCAACTTGCAAGAAGACAAATCAAGGCTTGAAGGAAAACTTCACATTGTGAGACAATTTGAGTACAACAAAGAAGAGCGACAGAACTCGATCAAGCGGTGAGATGCAGTTGAGTGGAACATCGATCAAGTCAACTCAAGAGAAGCCAAGTCTCAAGTCAATGTAAGAGTCATCCAATGATTGAAGTCGACTCTAAGTCACCTGGGGAAAGCGAGGAAATGCGATCAAGTCAAGATAGCGTAAAAGAACCGTTGCCAAACGTAAATCAAGAGATTTACTTAAACAAGTAATATCTCCATACTACCTTTCTTGGAGTGCTCGTCCCTTAAGCGTGCAAAAGAAATGAACCAATGGGAAGCACTACACCGTGTCGAACTCCGAAAAGGTGATAAAACATTTCATACGAGGAAATGGCAATTCCAAGAACTCGCATACCAACGATCGCAAAGTGATTTTCAAAAATGAGCCTATCTCTTCAACGGGCAAATTTTTGAAAGTTCACTATAAAAGGCCGAGGAGTTTGTTTGAGAAAACAAAGGGATGAATGACACACGTGAGATATACAAGCTTATCAATAATCGAAACATTCTCAATCCTCAAGCCTACATCTCAAGTACATCAATCCAACACTTACCGTGAAGGAAAGAGAACTTCAATCGGTTGAAGAGGAAAATATCGAAAACAAGGGGTCTACATTCCAAGAAGGATTGTAGAAAGGTTCAAGGTCAACCAAGTCTTAAGCTTTTGGAGGGCTTCGTGATCAAATCCAAAGTGCTTGAGCAAGTGAGTCAGAGTAGCAAGCGCAATACCGCCTGTGAAGAAGCCGAGTCGCATGAGCTTGGTTGAGTGATCAAGGCGTCCAGATCGAGTCCCAAAGGATCAAGTCGGCCGTTGTGATCAAGACTTGTATCCGGACTGTTACCACTTTGTAAATCGATCATTACTTAGTGGATTCCTCCGAGTTGGAGAAGAGGAGTAGAAGACTACCCCATCTTCGAACCTCTATAAAAACTTTTTATGTGTCATTTACATTTCAAACATTTAAATTTCGCACTTTTAATTGCTTATATCTCACGATAAATTTGCTATCCATTTGATAATCTATAAGTACTAAATCAAGTCAGTAAAAACTTGCTTAATCAAACTTAAGTGGTGTTAAGTCCGAAAAACAAAACCACATTTGAGTCAAATTATAGCCAACAATTTTGAGTTACTCTATTACTGTAAATTTTGAAGTCATGAGAGATTAACTCTTGAGGGACTAATTGGATGGCATCCATCAAGGACACAATGTGTAGAACTCAGAGATTTAAAAGGCCTAAATCGAAAATTTGGTAAGGTTTATTCAACCCCCTTCTAAACCTTACACTTACACCTCGGGGACCTACTGATCCCGATGCCACCGAATCCGATTCGATTCCTCGGCGAGGACTCGACACAATAGAGATCCGAACTCCGAGCTCGGGTCCTCTACCCGTGTATCCGCACGACTTTAGGGAGACCACCCTATCAGCCCCCAATCTTCAAACCCTAAAAAGAACTGCCCAAATTCCTTCTTCTTTTAAACTCCATTTACCCAGCAGTTCTGACCAACCTAACCGACCTCCACCCAATGCCTTAGCCTTTTTTGTAGGTCAGATAGAGGGTGGCCTCAGATTTCCCATCCACCCTTTCACGGGTGGGGTGTCAGGAGTCTCTCGTGTACCCTTAAACCAACTGGCTCCGAACTCCTTCCGTATCCTGGCCGGCTTCATAATTCTGACTAAGTACTTAGAAATAGAGCCCACTCTGGAACTATTTTTTGCCATGTTCCAAATAAAGAGTTCGACCACTAAGGGTCTTTTCTACATCACCTCCCGAGGTGATGCTCGATTTTTAAGCAAGTATCATTCCTCCAACAAATTCGGGAAGGATAAATATTTCTTCATTTCTTCCCCGAGCTTGGGGGTTTCTATTGCTTGACCTCGGACCCTTACTCTCCAACGCAAACACAACCCCGCAGATCGGTCTCCGATCTTCAAGCTCAAATAAATAAACTTACCTTGGTCAAGTATGACCTTTCTCGCCTCATAACCCCCTCACCCAAAGATTACTCGGGAAATGAGCCCCATCGTGGCCCCTTGCCTTGTGACATTGGTAATTGTCATTTTTGTAGTTGATTTGTTTTACTCTTACTCATTAGCTAATCTTTCCTTTGTGCGATATGTTCATGGCATGAGATGGTTGTCGAAGCCGATGACGAGGAGCAACTAATTGCTCCCTGGCTCACTCCTCCTTCATCCGCCCGCCCGAGTCCCCGGAGGTCACTCCTACTCGGGCGACCGATATAGCTGCCGTAGTGATGGCCGATCTCACAGGCCCAGGGGCTCAACCTTCTATCTGACCTCCTCTTCCCAATAGGTCGGGTGTCTGCAGACAAGACAGAGTCGCCAAGAAGGCGAAGACCACCACTACTCCCATCGGGCCGCTCTTTCTCTCTCACGCACTCCTATTCATACACCCAACCAGACCTTTTTCACATGCAATTCCATCCTGAAGAACAACGATGGAACTTTTGCCATTCAGTACGTCCAAGGCAACTGCCCAAACCCTGACCGAACTGCCTTGGAGAAGCTCGGTGATGCTGAGCTGGTGAGCTCCTTCTGCTTGAACCATTCGAAAGCTGAGGCATAGCTAGCCGCCCTGATCTCCCGGGCTCGAGTCGGTTTTGTTGATTCTAAGAAGGAGTGCATTCGGCTGAAAGATCGGGAGACTAAACTCCTAGAGGAGAACCGCCGATACAAGGATATGGAGGAGGTCAATAGGCTACGTGGCCCTCTCGAGGCCAAGATAAAGCTGCTCGATACGATAATGCACGCGATCTCAAGACCAAGCCGAGTGATCTCTAGATCCGTTGCATCTGTCAATGCCGATCAAGCCCGAAGCCGAGGGCATCGGTTGCCGGGTTGCCAAAGTTTCCTCACCTCCCGGGCTCTTCAATAGTTCAAAGGGCTATTCGGAAAAGGGTAAGCAAGCCTTCGAGCTTCGGGGAATTTATTAAAGTTCTTTCAGATTCCGCCATGGAGTACTACGGCTTTGCTTTTGACCAGGCTGAGCGTCAGCTCAGGGAACGCGGTATCACTACCGAGCCCTTCGATCACTGAGGTCCCAGGAAGGTTTTGCCCGACCCCAAAGGCTTCGTGTTCTTCCGACGAGGCGAGCGTCTCAACCTTGCTCCCGTGAGGAGTTCATGTAATCCATATCGCTCCTTTTATCCTCCACCCTCCGCCGCTCCGGCTCGGGAGGTCCTTCTCAGATCCCCAGAGATCAGCCAACCCCTCAGCCTCCCGAAGGCCCTTCTCAAGTTCAGGAAATCCCGGATGATGATCCCGACCTCGCACTCATTGATGACGTGACCATCTCCATGGATGACCTGAACACCGAAAATGTTCCTCCTACTACTTAGGAGTTCAGTTCTACTTTCTGTAATTTTTTCCTATGCACTTGTAATTATTTTGGAAGGTTAATGAAGTTTCTTTGCAATTTCCTTTTCTCGATCTCTGATTCGATGTTTATTTTTATCATAGTTTGTGTTGGGAAATTTATTGTTTAGATTTTGATGAATGCCATGTAAAACTTAGAATAGGAAGTTGGTGATGAACGTTAAAAATGTATAATTATTTTAGGCTTATATTATTATTTTACCTTATTAATATTATTAATAAAATGAATTTATAGTATTATTAATATGTTAGGAATAAAATAGAAATCAACATAGAATTGTATTTGGAAGCAATTTTTAGTGCGGGTTTGGATCAACGAGCATAGCTTTCATTTCCGACATAATTTTGGGATGATTCTTGAAGATATGGATTCACAATCCATTCATTTACAAGTTTTCAGAGAGATTGAAACCAAAAATCAAAGTTTGGAATGATATTTTCTTGGATAAAAAAAAATTCATCATAAAATGAGGATTGAAGGGTGCTCATTTAATTTCAGACTTGACCAAGTTTGGTATTTTGATATAACTCAAAAATACAAGGTATTTGTATCTGAAATTTTTACCGAGTATGTACAAATCATAGAGCTACAACATTGATGAAGACCCCAAAGTCAGATTTGTATTGGATGAATTTATAAAAAATCCAAGAGGCTGCTGCACTAGTCAATCCCGTATGCCAACCACATCTCAATTATTCAACCATATCTTGGCCCATGGTTGTTCAAATTCAATGAAATCAGTTGGAAATTCAAGCCAAATCATGTGATAATTGATTTGTGGAAGAAAATTGAGCAAAGATGGCTGATATCATGGACAAAATGACCAGTCAAAGAAGGTGGCAAAGTTGGTGTTGATTTCCTTATTTTCTTACTTGTAATAAAAATAAAGAATAAAATAATTGTAAATTGATTTTTAGTTGGCTATAAATAGAGGTCATTAGCATTAGCCAAGAGCAAGTTTTATGTAGAGAAAGTTAGAGTTACAAAGTTCAAAAGAATTTTTCTTTCTTGCTTTTCTTAGATTATAGTAAGATTTCTAGTATTTTATAAAATGTTTGCTTTAGTTTTTCTTCAATCTTTTGTTTTCTCTATTTTTTCATGTTATTCTAAGTTTATTTTGTTGAGGAAATGGGGTGAAACTCTTGATGAAGGATAAGGAATGATTGTAGATTCATATTAAATTTCATTGTTTGTATCATCAATTTGTTTTTAGCTTATACATTTTTGTTTTGTGGTGTTTCTTGATTTATGTATATCTATTGGCACAACAAATACTTGGTTCCATTTAGTTAAATGTCCGGTTTTATTTCAACCGACTACTAATGTGGATACCTTGATTTGTTGTAGACAAAGAATACATAAATACTTGATCCCATAAACAAGTATTGATGATATAAGATAAATTCTAATTGATGATATAACATGATTACCTTATTGCATGATTTATATGTATAATATCTTCCCATTGGAACCTTCTTTGTGTATGGATTCCAATAGTGGCAATCTAAGAGGTAAGAAAATAGAATCATTCATTTATCCGAAATCAAGAGTGAATCCCTAATCCTCAACATTTCTATTAATTAAATTTCTTAAAAAAAATATATATATTCTTACTAGTTAAAAATGTTTACTCATCACTTAAATAAGAAATATCCTGTAAACTTCCATCAACTTCCTGTGGATCGACCTCGGACTCCCGAGAAATTTATTACTTGAGACAACCTCGCACTTGGGTTTGCAACCTTAAAGTTGTAGCAAGTTTTGGCGCGCACGGGGGGGAAGGCAAGGTAGGTTTCCAGGTTTGTATATATATCACTTTGTAAATATTGTGTGTTTATATGCTTACATGGTGTCGTAGTCCAAATTCTCGCCGTTTAATTAGATATAATTCAGAAAATTTCATAAAAAATTTAGATTCACCTCCACACACACCAATTATGGTGAAGAAGTAATTGTTCAAAATGAGATGGAAAGAGTGGAAAATCAAGAAGTGCATAATATGCGTTATTATTTGCAACCTCCTCGAAATTATACTCCTTCTTGTTTCATTTTTCCACTAAATACAAACAACTTTCGATTTAAGCCAGGGGATGATACCTTTACTTCCTAATTTTCATGGTATGGATTCCAAAGCCCATATTTACATTTAAAGGAATTTGAAGAAGTATGTGCCACATTTGATGATCAAAATTGCACGATTGAAATTGTTAAGCTCAAATTATTTCCTTTTTCTTTAAAAGATAAAGCAAAAACTTGGCTTAGCTCGTTAAAACCTAGATCAATTGGTACATGGCAAGAAATGCAAACCGAATTTTTGAAAAATTCTTTCCAACTCATAAAACAAATTCTTTGAAAAGACAAATTTAATTTTTCTCAAAATCCTAAAGATGTTTTCTTTGAATGTTGGGAAAAGTTTAAAGAGTTGTTGAATTCCCGCCCACATCATGGTTTTGAAAATTGGCGTATAATCGCCTTCTTTTATGAAGGTTTAAATCCAAACTAAGCAATTTATCAATCAATGTGTAACGGTCAATTTCTTGTTAAAGAACCCGATGAAGCGCTAGAATATCTTGACTATTTGGCGAAAAATTCTCAATCTTGGCATAGTGTTGATGAAAATAAAGGAAAACTCAATCTTACTCAAGAAGATAGTTTAAGTGCTAGACTTGCACTTTTGGCTAAAAGAATCGATGACATGGAAGTTAAAAAAGTAAAATAAGTTAAATCAGGCAAGATAAAAAAGTTTGTGAAATTTGTGGACTTAAAGAACACTCAACTAATGATTGTCCTCACATTCCTGTTGAAGCAAATGTCATGAATGGATTTAGAAAACCTTTTCAATCTCCATATTCGAAACTTACAATCCACAATGGAGAAATCATCCTAATTTCAGGTTGGCGTGATAATAATCAAGCTCAACCAATAAATTCACAAAAGCCACCAAATTTTCCTTCATATCCATCCCCACATGTAAAATCAATTGAGGAGACTTTGCAAGCATTTATGAATGAACAAACAAACATCAATAATAAAACTTCTCAAAGCTATCAATGAGATCAAGAACTCACTTTCAACACTCACAAATTTTCTTGCGAATTCAATTCCAAAAAGGGTAAGTTTCCCGCTCAACCTCAACCTAATCCTTCTACGCAGTGTTGTGCTTCTACTTGGTGAAAATCCAAAGAAATGAGGCCAATTCACCACAACACTTGAAGTGGAAAAATTGTTGATAAAACAATTCATCCTAAGAAAGTTCTAAATTCATCTTTAGAAATGAATAATGAAAATTGTGATGATGAAGAAGGTAAGTTGAATAAATGTAAGTTTGAAAATGATGAAACATATTCACCTCCCGCTTCCTCTTTCCTCAAAGATTGCAACCAACTCAAAAATTGAACTCAAATTAAATTTTTGAGCTTTTTAAACAAGTCAAAATTAACATTCCTTTGTTGGATGCAATCAAACAAGTCCCACCTTATGCAAAATTTTTGAAAGATTTGTGCACAATTAAAAGAAAACATCATGTGAAGAAAAAAGCATTTTTAATCGAAAGTGTAAGTTCAATTATACAACAATTTGCTCCACCTAAGTACAAAGATCCAGTCGCTCCAACAATTTCATGCATTATAGGAGACACTAGAATTGAACGTGCTTTACTTGATCTTGGTGCTAGCGTAAATCTTCTACCTTTTTCGGTCTATGAACAACTAGGTTTGGGTGAACTTAAAGAAACTCCAATTGTACTCCAACTAGTGACGATCAATTAAAATTCCAAAAGGAATAGTAGAAGATGTGTTGGTACAAATTGACAAGTTTTATTTTCTCGTTGATTTCATTGTTTTGGATACTCGGGGTTATAGATGCAAAAACACAAATTCTGTCATTTTAGGTCGTCCATTTCTTGCAACTTCAAATGCATTGATTAATCTGTGAGAAATGGTATTTTGAAATTATCTTTTGGAAATATGACTTTGGAATTAAATGTGTTCAATGTTTGCAAACAACCTGGCCGATGATACCGAACTACATGAAGTGGATTTAATTGAAGAAATTGTTCATGAAAATTTCAATATCAATAATTCTTTTGAAAGTGAAAGAATTTGTGATAAGAAATGTTTTGGTGTCTCCACTGAATTTTTGCAAGAACTAGAGAACCATTTTTGGAAACCAAAAACTGAGGAGTTGTTATCATCATAAACACAACCTATTTCTTCAAGCATAAAAGCTCCAAAAATTGATTTGAAACCTTTACCATCTTATTTGAAATACTCTTTTTCTTGGTGAGAGTGAAACTTTGCCTGTAATAATTTCTTCCAAACTTGATGCATCTCAGGAAAGTAAGTTGATCGAGATTTTGAAAATGCATAAAAATGCCTTAGGGTGGACCATTGCTGACATAAAAGGTATTAGTCCTCTAATTTGCACACATAATATTTATTTAGAGGAAAATGCAAAACCATCTAGAGAAATGCAAACAAGACTAAATCCTAATATGAAAGAAATAGTGAGAAATGAAATTATTAAACTCTTAGATAATGAAATAATTTATCCTATTTCGACAAAGAAATGGGTAAGTCCTATTCATGTTGTCAAGAAGTCTGGGGTTACAGTGGTTAAAAATGAAAATAATGAACTGATTCCGACTAGAACCATTACTGGTTGGCGTGTGTGCATTGATTACAGAAAACTTAACTCGGTTACTCGCAAAGATCATTTTCCATTGCCCTTTATGGATCAAATTTTAGAAAAGAGTTGCGGTCATAAGTTCTATTGTTTTTTAGATGGATATTCTCGATATAATCAAATTGAAATTGCACTTGAAGATCAAGAGAAAACAACATTTACATGTCCTTTTGGTACATTTGCATATAGAAGGATGCCTTTTGGATTATGTAATGCACCAGCTACATTCCAACGATGCATGCTTAGCATTTTTAGTGACATGGTTGAACGTTTTCTTGAAGTCTTTATGGATGATTTTTCAGTTTTTGGTGAATCATTTGAAGATTGTTTGTTGAACTTAGAAAAAGTGTTGATAAGATGTGAAGAAAAGAACCTTGTGCTTAATTGGGAAAAATGTCATTTTATGGTAACAATCGGTATTGTTCTTGGACACATTACTTGATAAAAGGCATTGAGGTAGATAAATCCAAAGTTGAGTTAATTGCTAATCTACCAAAAGTACCAAAATCGTGGAAGGAGGTAAGATCATTTTTAGGGCATGCGGGTTTTTTGTAAGATTTATCAAAGACTTTAGTATAATTTCTAAACCATTGTGTAATCTTCTTACGAAAGATGTTAGTTTTGAATGGACTGAAAATTGTGAAAAAGCTTTTGTCAAACTTAAAAACATGCTTACATCTGCCCCAATAATCCAACCTCCTGATTGGACTTTACCTTTTGAAATAATGTGTGATGCTAGTGACTATGCCGTTGGAGCCATTTTTAGGGCAAAGAAAAGAAAAGAAACCATATGTGATATACTATGCAAGTAAAACTTTGAATGGTGCTCAAATCAATTATTCAACCACCGAAAAAGAATTACTTATCGTAGTATTTGCATTGGAAAAATTTCGATCATATCTTGTTGGTTCACCAATTGTTGTTTTCGATGATCATGCGGCTTTGAAATATCTTTTATCAAAAAAGATTCCAAACCAAGATTGATTAGGTGGATTCTCTTACTCCAAGAGTTTAATATTACCATTCGTGATAAGAAAGGTGTAGAAAACGTGGTAGCTGATCATTTATCAAGACTTATTTGTGATGATTCATTTCAAACTCCACCTATCAATGATACTTTTCCTGATGAACAACTATTTAATGTTACTGTAGTACCTTGGTTTGCAGATATTGTTAATTTTCTTGTGACAGAATGATGCCATCAAATTGGAATTCACAAGATAAAAAAAGTTTTTGACAGAGGTAAAAAAGTTTTCTTTGGGACGATCCCTACCTTTTCAAATATTGTCAGATCAAATCTTTCGTCAGAGATGTGTACCCGACAATGAGGTAGGTAGCATTATTCAATTTTGTCATTCTCAAGCATGTGGTGGTCACTTTCAAGAAAGAACACCAAAGGCAAAGATCTTACAATGTGGATTTTATTGGCCAAACCTTTTCAAAGATACTTACGCTTTTTGCAAGAGTTGTGAAAATTGTCAAAAGTTAGGATCAATTTCAAAACGAAACATGATGCCTTTGAATCCTATTTTGGTGATTGAAATATTTGATGTTGGGGTATTGATTTTATGGGGCCATTTCCAGATCATTTGGTTTTATTTACATTTTAGTCGCAATAGATTATGTTTCAAAATGGATCGAGGCAATTCCTTGTCGAAACAATGATCATAAAACGTGATAAAATTTCTAAAAGAAAATATTTTGAGTCGATTTGGAATTCCTCGAGTCATTATTAGTGATGGGGAACACATTTTTGCAACAAAGTTTTTGCATCTTTAATGAAAAAATATGGAATCACACATAAAGTTGCAACCCCTTATCACCCACTGCATAAAATGGACAGTTGAACTTGCAAATAGGAGATAAAACAAATTTTAGAAAAAAATGTTAACCCGAATCGTAAAGATTGGTCTTTTAGACTTATCGACGCACTTTGGGCATCTGAGTAATCGCTTTTAAAACATCATTGGGAATGTCTCCTTATAGAATAGTTTATGGAAAACCTTGCCATTTACTGAAAAGTGGAACTTGAACATAAAGCTTATTGGGCAATTAAAATGTTTAACTTCAATCTTGACGATGCTTCGAAATTGAGAAAATTGCAAATCAATGAGCTTGAAGAATTAAGAAATGATGCATGAGAATTCAAAAATTCATAAAGCAAGAATCAAAGAATTTCATGATAATAAAATTACAAGAAAAACATTTGAGATTGGTCAAAAGGTTTTGCTTTATAATTCAAGATTGCATTTATTTCCGGAAAATTAAGGTCAAGGTGGAGTGGTCCTTTTATTGTGAAAAATATATATCCGTATGGAGTTTGTTGACATTGAGAATCCTAGAAATGGTAATGTATTCAAAGTTAATGGACAAAGACTTAAACAAGTTTCTAGAAAATCAATTCCTTCCAGAGGAAGTTCTTTTTCTTTATAATCCTTGTTATAATTAGTGAATATATTTGTTTCTTATAAATGTGTGTGTTTTGTAGTGTTTAATTATTTATTTTCCGGTTAAATGGCGGATAACGGTACTCGTGACGATTAAGTCGGACTCATCGATTTCCCACAAACACCGATATTTGTACATAATTTTGTTTTCTCATTCTCTTTCATTTAGATTTTTAAAAAAAAATGGATAAAAGAATTCCCCCACTCTCAAAAAGCGATTTGATTTTCTTTTCTACAAATGAAATTTTGAAAATATACAAAGCCAGGCTAGAAAGGTTAAGAATGTTTATGAATAAAGGCATTCCGAGAAGATGTACGTTGATAATTGAAGCAAAGGTAAGATTAGCGGGGAGAATTTTCATTTTCTCCTACTAAATGCTTGTCCGGTATTGGAAAAAGTTCATATTCAAAAAACGGCGGCCAAAAGACTACAAGTGTGTCACAAATGTGCTCGATGGACTTGTGACACAAGATGTAAATTCTTTAGGTATGGTTTTAAATCGAGAGGACAAAATTCAATTCATAAAGGATGGGTAAGGAGTCTTTAGATAACATTCTATGGACTTTTGATACGCATCCTTGTGCATTTGTGCATCGTGAAATTCTCCGATTATGGCTCCAATTTCGAGAAGAACGTGATCTTTGTCTTGGGAATCGACGTTAAAAGACCGCTTGCCAATTTATAAGAAAATTGGATGGGAAGCATATCCCCGACCCATAGAGGGCGTTTAAGCCGCTTTCTAGACGTGAAACCGAGAGGAAGATGTGAGCCACAATCACAACTACTTTTTCTGTTCCTTCACATGTTAGCATTTTTTGTTTTTGACTTTATTGTCTTTATTTTCAAACTTTTGACAAAATAAAAGTTCCAATAATCACATTTATCACAGTTGCATTCCCTGTTCATACCTCAATAAATAGGGTTGCATTCACCCTTTCTTTTACATCATTGATTATATCGAGAAAAAAAATGGAGAGTTCTTATTCCCGTAGAATTACGGTGTTGTTATATTCGTGGTGCAAATCCGGGAAAGACAGCTTGTTTTCTTGAGGCACTGATAATCTCAAGAAATTTCTAGCGTAAAAGCACATTAACTTAGTATACGGGGAGGTAGTTTTGGGTTAATGGGGGTGTGTTCGGGTTCCGCCTATTTGGGATGAGTCGAGTCTTAGGAGTTATCCCAAAACCTTTAGTTGTCCGACAAATCACCGGCAAACCATTGGAGATGAGTTAAGAGTATCAAACATGCAAGATGTAATGGTGAATATGATGCATAATGCAGATGCCTTTATCACCTTTACCGATGGTTTTGGTACACTGGAGGAGTTATTCCAAGTGATCTCCTCGGGCACAACTCAACATTCACCAAAAGCCTATAGTATTCTTAATGTTAATGGTTTCTTTGATGGTTTGTTGTCTTTCATAGATTATCTTTGTCGAGAAAGGTTTTATTTCACCGCCTGGCGCATTTAATCATAATTTGTGCAACAACACCAAGTGAACTAATCGATCAACTCCAAGCATTTGTTGTTGAACCCGATCCAAAAGTGGCCCATGTTGTTTGGTCGGGAGGATAGAAGTAAAAAACGCAAATTGGATTTGTCTCCGACGTTGTGAGATTTATCTTTCACGGGTATAACTACTCATCGTGTTCTTCTACTTTCATTTCAAAAGCCATACATCGTAATATCTTTTAAACCTTACTTTCCTATTTATTTTTGATATTGAGGACAATGTTTTAGATAAGTTGGGGGAAGGGATAATTGATATTATTTTTTTCCTAATTTACAATGTGTGATTTTGAAAAAAAAAATTAAAATAAAAAACAACACTGATGGCAGAGTAAAGAATGTCAGTTTGATATTCTTGAGACGCATCCCTATTTTTATTATCTTTCTAGTAATTCCCTTTTCAAAACATGGCATGTTGTGAATTTTTTTTTTAAAAAAAATTGTGAATTGTCAAAACATTAAAATAGTCTTATTGTTGAATTCAACGATGCTATCTTGATTAAATTGAAAAAAAAAATAAATAAAAAAAAACTACAGAAAAAAAAGAAAGAAAAGAAAGTGTTTTGTGCACATTCTAAGTTTTGTGGAAAGATTGGTTGTGATACATATAACTGAAAGTTTGATCATGATAAAGTATTTTATTTTTAATATTCACACATCTTTTGTGAATGAGTGGTGAGTTTGAGAAAACAAGCATTCCGAACTTTAATTGGTCGTTTGAAATGGTTATGTTGTGATTTGAAATACTTAAATATTATACCTTACATGTGGAGAAATGATTTGGTTAACACCCACATTGTCAATTTCTCGTTAAAAATACTCTATTACATAATTTGTGATGAGTATTCTTCATTGTTATGTTATCATTGTTAGTCGTGTTGTAAAAATACTCCATGACATAATTTGTGATGAGTATTGTTCATAGTTAGTCATGTTGTAAAAAAAAAAGAGAAGAAAAAAAGAAGAAAAAAAAAAAAAAAAAAGGAAAAAAAAAAAAAAAAAAGAAAAATATATAAAAAAATATTATCATTTTGTTTGCGATTTTCTAAACAATGAAATTTCGAGACATAATTTGGTATGAAAAAAATTAGGTGTTTCAAATTTTATAACTACCTATCTTATGCTCAATTTTAGTTTGAATGCTTGTCCTAAATCATATTGGCCATTTCCTTGAGAGTTTGATTGTTTTCCAACTCCAAGAGTGAACACCTCGCCAATTTACACAACAAACACTAACCCGTGAGGATATGGAGTTGAGGCTTTTTCATGATCAAGTTTGAAGTTAATGTATTTTGGTTTGTGAAATGAAACGGTGGTTTTGTGCATATATACACAATATTTCTTCTCTAAAAAAATGATATAAAAAAATTATAATATTTATTCTTGATAGCATCTATGATGATTTGACCATAAACTTTTTGATTGTTAGACTATTTCATAAATTGTTTTTTTTAAAAAATGATCAACGTGCCATATTTATCAAATTTCTTTTGAATTATTTTATGTTTTAATTACTAGGGACTAGTAATAAGTAGTTGGGGTGTGATGAACGTTAAAAATGTATAATTATTTTAGGCTTATATTATTATTTTACCTTATTAATATTATTAATAAAATGAATTTATAGTATTATTAATATGTTAGGAATAAAATAGGAAATCAACATAGAATTGTATTTGGAAGCAATTTTTAGTGCAGGTTTGGATCAACGGGCATAGCTTTCATTTCCGACATGATTTTGGGATGATTCTTGAAGATATGGATTCACAATCCATTCATTTACAAGTTTTCAGAGAGATTGAAACCAAAAATCAAAGTTTGGAATGATATTTTCTTGGATAAAAAAATTCATCATAAAATGAGGATTGAAGGGTGGTGCTCATTTAATTTACAGACTTGACCAAGTTTGTTATTTTGGACATAAATCAAAAAATACAAGGTATTTGTATCTGAAATTTTTACGGAGTATGTACAAATCATAGAGCTACAACATTGATGAAGACCCCAAAGTCAGATTTGTATTGGATGAATTTATAAAAAATCCAAGAGGCTGCGACTAGTCAATCCCGTATGCCAACCACATCTCAATTATTCAACCATATCTTGGCCCATGGTTGTTCAAATTCAATGAAATCAGTTGAAATTCAAGCCAAATCATGTGATAATTGATTTGTGGAAGAAAATTGAGCAAAGATGGCTGGTATCATGGACAAAATGACCAGTCAAAGAAGGTGGCAAAGTTGGTGTTGATTTCCTTATTTTCTTACTTGTAATAAAAATAAAGAATAAAATAATTGTAAATTGATTTTTAGTTGGCTATAAATAGAGGTCATTAGCATTAGCCAAGAGCAAGTTTTATGTAGAGAAAGTTAGAGTTACAAAGTTCAAAAGAATTTTTCTTTCTTGCTTTTCTTAGATTATAGTAAGATTTCTAGTATTTTATAAAATGTTTGCTTTAGTTTTTCTTCAATCTTTTGTTTTCTATTTTTTTCATGTTATTCTAAGTTTATTTTGTTGAGGAAATGGGGTGAAACTCTTGATGAAGGATAAGGAATGATTGTAGATTCATATTAAATTTCATTGTTTGTATCATCAATTTGTTTTTAGCTTATACATTTTTGTTTTGTGGTGTTTCTTGATTTATGTATATCTATTGGCACAACAAATACTTGGTTCCATTTAGTTAAATGTCTGGTTTTATTTCAACCGACTACTAATGTGGATACCTTGATTTGTTGTAGACAAAAGAATACATAAATACTTGATCCCATAAACAAGTATTGATGTTATAAGATAAATTCTAATTGATGATATAACATGATTACCTTATTGCATGATTTATATGTATAATATCTTCCCATTGAACCTTCTTTGTGTATGGATTCCAATAGTGGCAATCTAAGAGGTAAGAAAATAGAATCATTCCTTTATCCGAAATCAAGAGTGAATCCCTAATCCTCAACATTTCTATTAATTAAATTTCTTAAAAAAATATATATTCTTACTAGTTAAAAATCTTTTACTCATCACTTAAATAAGAAATATCCTGTAAACTTCCATCAACTTCCTGTGGATCGACCTCGGACTCGAGAAATTTATTACTTGAGACAACCCGCACTGGGTTTGCAACCTTAAAGTTGTAGATTGGCACCCCATTTTTGTTGTAAATCGCATTGTAATAAAAATAAGGTGGTCAAGCCGAGTTAAGTCGCCTATACCCAAACATGCAAGAAGACAACCGGAGACTAGTAGGAAGACTCCGCTTCGAGATTTGAGTTTGGCAAAAGAAGAGAAGACGTGAACTCGATTTCAAGATGCGGTGAGATCTGTTTGAGTAAAGCATCGATCAAGTCAACTCAAGACGATCAAGTCCATAGTTGAAGTGATGAAGAGTCATTTAACGATTGAAAGCCGACTCTAAGTCACCTGGGAAAGCAAGAAAATGCGGTCAAGTCGAGATAATCGAAAAGAGATCCGTTGCACGTAAATCAAGAGAATTACTTAAACAAGTAATATCTCCATGCTACCTTTTCTGAGTGCTCGATCCGCGAAGCGTGCAATAGGAATAAACCAATGGGAATCACTACACCGTGTCGTGCTCTAAAAAGTCAAGAATAATTCATACGAGGAAGTGGCAATTCAAGGATCGCAACAAGACAAGCCAACGACCACAAGTGACTTTCAAAAATAAGCCTATCTCTTCAACGGGCAAATTTTTGAAAGATCACTATAAAAGGCCGAGGAATGACTCGAGATAAAACACCTTGATTACGAACCACGAACATTTCAAGAAAACATTTGAATTGTAACCTAAAATATTCTCAAATCATTCAAGATTAATCCTCAAGCCTACACTACGAAGAAAATCAATCCAAAGACTCACTTGTGAAGGAAAGATAGCTTCAATCGAGTTGAAGATGAAACCTTTGAAGAAAAGGGGTCTACATTCCACGGAGGATTGTAAAAAGGTTCAAGGTCGAACCGTCTTGAGCTTTTGGAGGGCTTCGTGATCAAATCCAAAGAGCTTGAGCAAGTGGGTTGTAGTAGCAAGGCACTGCCTGTGAAGAAGCCGAGTCGCACGAGAAGCCGGTGCGTGACCAAGGCATCTCCGGATCGAGTCCCGAAGGATCAAGTCACTGTGTGTGATCAAGACTTGTATCCGGACTGTTACCACTGATATCTATCTTCGATCAATACTTAGTGGATTCCTCCAGGAGTTGGAGAAGAGAGGAGTAGAAGAATTACCCCATCTTCGAACCTCTATAAAAACTTATCGTGTCATTTACATTTCAAAGACTTTAATTCCTCGTGATCTTATTTGTTTAACTCTGCTGATAAATTTGCTATCCACTTGATAATTTCTAAGTACTAAATCAAGCATTAAATCATTGCTTAACCATAACTAAGGGTGTTAAGTCTTCCGCTGAAAACAAACCACAGTTGAGCTAATTCGGTCTTAACAATTTGAGTTATTCTATCACACTCGATCGAGTCCGTTGAGTGACTAACTCTACTGATTAACTAAATTGGTTGTCCACCAAGGACACAGTTGTGTAGTATCAACTCTGAACTTTTAAAAGGACTAAAGTGAAAATTTGGTAAGGTTTATTCAACCCCCTTCTAAACCTTACACTCACACCCCTTGGGACCTACAAGTGGTATCAGAGCGGTTGGTTCATTGAGCCTTCCACATCAAGTTCTTGAACTAGATCTCCAAACTTTTCAAAGTCTGTTTTAGTACTTAAGCTTTCAAAACTCCTTTTATCATTAAAAGTTATTATCATGGAAGCAAATTTGACACGTATCCCTATGTTCACAATTGAAGAATTTGATGATTGGAAAATTCGTATGCAGGCTCATCTATCAAAGATTACATGATGAGATGTGGATAGTGATAGAGGATGGGCCAACGCAAATCTTAAAGTGAACACAGTTGTAAGAAGAGCTACGGTTTGAAGGTGAAGAGGATGTTGCTCCTAGACCCCTATGGTTGAAAAACCAAGAATCGAATGGACAAATGATTTAAAAAGATACAACCTCGGACAATGTAGCGAGGACATCCTTTACAAAACTTGGACAAAGCCATGTTCAATAAAGTCAAATCATGCAAAACGGCTAAAGAAATCGGGACAAGCTAACATTGATTTGTGAAGGCTCGGAGCAAATCAAGGAAAATAAATTATCGGTAGTTGTACAAAAATTTGAGAATTTCAAAATGATCGCAGGAGAAAACCTGGATCAACCTGGATGCTCGGTTCACGTAAATCACCAACGAAGCTATTCCGCACTTGGAAAGGAATATACAGAAGGAAATGTATGAAGATCCTAAAAAG
Source organism: Rehmannia glutinosa (assembly GCA_016081115.2). Taxonomy (NCBI): domain Eukaryota; kingdom Viridiplantae; phylum Streptophyta; class Magnoliopsida; order Lamiales; family Orobanchaceae; genus Rehmannia; species Rehmannia glutinosa. The sequence goes on along the minus strand of CM071934.1, from coordinate 101,673,914 downwards.
TCTCCCGGTGAATGGGAAATGAAGGTCATGGCATCGAGACATTCCATGGACCTATCGAAGACCTCCAACCATGAACTATTCTCGGATCTCAAAGCCTATGAATTTGAGCCGAGAAGAAAAGATCGAGAAAAGACAGGTTGTACCTAAAACAATTTTGCTCTAATTGTTAAGGATGGAAAGAGAGTTGAAGTCAAAAAGTCATTGATCCGGAAGAAATAGCCCGATGGTTAAAAGGTTCAACAAGTTCTTTGTAGGTCCCAAGGGGTGTAAGTGTAAGGTTTAGAAGGGGGTTGAATAAACCTTACCAAATTTTCGATTTAGTCCTTTTAAATCTACAGAGTTAATTCTACATAGTTGTGGTCTCGATGGACGATCGAATTAGTCACTCGGAGATTTAATCTCTCAACAGACTCAAGCTGAGCTGTTGATGGAGTAACTAAATTCCTGTTGGCTACAATTTAACTCAATTTGTGGTTTTATTTTCATTTGGAAGACTTAACACCCTTAAGTTTGATTAAGCAAGATATTAGAGTTTGATTTAGTACTTGTAAATTATCAAATGGATAGCAAATTTATCGCCAGATATAAGCAATTAAAAGTGCAGGAATTTAAATCTTTGAAATGTAAATGACTTGATAAAGTTTTTATAGAGGTTCAAGATGGGGTAATTCTTCTACTCCTCTCTTCTCCAACTCCCGGAGGAATCCACTAAGTAATGATCGGTTTACAAAGTGGTAAGTCCCGTATACAAGTCTTGATCACAACAACCCGACTTGATCCTTTGGGACTCGATCTGAGACGCCTTGATCACTCACCGGCTCAAATGACGACGCCTTTCTTCACAGGCAAATTTGCGCTGCTACTGACACTCACTTGCTCCAGGCTTTTGGATTTGATCACGAAGCCCTCCAAATGCTTAAGACTTAGTTCAACCTTGAACTTTTCTACAATCCTTCCCGGAAAGTAGACCCCTTGTTTTCAAAGGTTTCTCTTCAATGGTTGAAGCTCTCTTTCCTTCACAGGTAAGTGTTGGATTGATGTACCGAATGTAGGCTTGAGGATTGAGATTGTTTCAGTTTTTCTAATGTGCTTGTATATCTCACGTATGTGTCATTCATGCATTCTTTATCCGAAACAAACTCTCGGCCTTTTATAGTGAACTTTCAAAAATTTGCCCGTTGAAGAGGTAGCTTATTTTTGAAAGTCACTTTGCGTCGTTGGCTTAGATTCTTGGAATTGCCGTTTCCTCGTATGAATTATTCTTTTCACCTTTCGATTCGACACGGTGTAGTGCTTCCCATTGGTTCATTCCTTTTGCACGCTCCTCGGGACCGAGCACTCCAAGAAAGGTAGTATGGAGATATTACTTGTTTAAGTAAATCTCTTGATTTGCAAACGGTTCTTTTGATTATCTCGACTTGATCGCATTTCCTTGCTTTCCCAGGTGACTTAGAGTCACTTCCAATCATTGGATGACTCTTTCTTGTCACTTCAACTTGAGACTTGGCTTTTCTTGAGTTGACTTGGTGATGCTCCACTCACCGCATCTCACCGCTTCTTGATAGAGTTCCCGTCTACTCTTCTTTGCCATACTCATTGTCTCACAGCAGAAGTTTTCCTTCCATCTTGATTGTCTTCTTGTATGTTAGGCGTAGTCTGTCTTGACTCCTTGGCCAGCTCTTTTCATTACAATGCATTTTACAATGAAATTGGGAGCCAACTTTCTATTCTAAGTTTTTACATGGCATTCATCAAAATCTAAACAATAAAATTCCTAACAATTTCCCCCTTTTTGATGATGCCAAAACTTAAATCATACAAATATGCAAATAACAAAGATACATCTGAGATAGTGTATTGACATAGAATGTATCGTGAGAATCAATCTTTTTATTGATCATATCATTATTGTACTTAACACAACTATTTACAAGATGTATCGAGTATATAATGATCTTCAAAAAAAAATTTATAACTCTATTACGAAGACTTACATTGTATGTATTTACATAATAAAATACATGAAGGGTTGGACAATGAACACTTCATCTCCTTCATTATCTCTTCTTTTCATCTTGATCAATCTTCTTCTCTTCTTCTCTTTTTCTCGTCGTCACCGCCTTTCTTTTTCTTCTCATATGCCTTCCGGGCGCCTTCATCTTTCCTTAGTCTTTCTGTCTCTCCGCCATAGCCGAGTTTGTCTTTTGTTTTCTTCTTCTATTCTCTTTGCATACTCGGCGTTAGTTTTAGCCACTCGCAAATTTGCCACTTGGTCAAGCCACCAAAGAGATCCCTCCTTTCTTTCCGGGATCTATGTATTCGATATTCTTGGGCGAGGCCTAGGTCCAAGCTTCTTCCTCCACCGCCGCTTCTTCCTCTACCTGCGGGCGTATCTTTGTCTTGGGTTTTTTCTTCCCGGTGATTGACTAGCAGAGTGAGTGTGAAGTAGAGCGATCACGGAAGTCTCATTGTCTGTCGCTTCTTCTTCACACAATGTGAGACCCTTTTCCCAAGACAAGTCCCAAGCTTGAGCCATGGACATATTTGCAAAATATCCTTGATTCGAGTGTTTTGAATTCGTCGGGATCGTGGCTGTCCGACATCCGAAATGGCATACGTGTCTCTGTCAACTGGAATGCCTCCATGTTCTTTCAAGATGTTCATCACCCTGGCATCCATTCTTCCTTCCACTTCCTTCATCCCTCGCTCAATTTCTTTTTCTTCTCGGCCATAGATACAGCAGAGTCTTGGAGTGGCGAGTCACGGGAGTTTTCGCTTATAATGTCACCAGTGATGAGGACCTGTTGGGGGTTTGTGCTATCATCAAGGTCATATTTTTGATCCTTCCCCCTCGTGATTTTCCTTTCTTTAGTTTCAAAATTTCCTCGGTGATTTTCCCTTCTCGCTTTTTTCTCATTGCTCCTTTCTTTTCGACTTCGGATTTTTTGCTTTAAGGTATTCCTCTTCCCCTTTTTGGCATCATCAAAGGATAGAGGAACCCCAGGAACATGTGGCAAGCATGAAGTCGAAGTCTTGATGGTTGGTTCGCTTCAAGTCCGCTGCGTTGTATGCAAAGACTAAATTCAGATCTAGTAGCGTTGGATTCTCATAAATCGGCTTCATCTCGGCCATGAGAAGGTGAATTTTCTTGTCATGTGTTCTTCCAAACGTTGTATATCATTTGCATCTCGCTTCACGCAGTGATTTGATCTCGGGCAGTGTGAGCTTCATGCATATGCTCAATGTGTTCCTCGCCGTTTTTCGCATCAACATTCTCGGCTCTCCACACGACTTGTTAAACAAGGTTCAAGTATCTCACCTGCTCCACACGCATTGATTGGTGTTGTTGCCACCATTCCTTATTCGAATTGTTATGCCTCTTAAGTCGGTTTGTAAGGGTGGCATCTCTCGTTGTCCAATCGCATGTCCAAAGAGGCTCGATGCCTCTCCATCTTTTCAACTTCAAAGAAAGAGTGCCTTGAACACTTCTCGTATTGATTGATTCTTCAATTGTACGGTGATGGCCATACAAAACGCCGAAATCAAAATCGGCCGAACAATGGTGCCCGAGTGAAAACAGGAGTGGTTTGTAGTAACGTGCTTGCTCGTTTTCGACTCTTCGTGGAGTTCGTATCTCCAGTGAGAAAGGGAAAGATTCTACAAAAGATTCATCACCGCCGACAGGATCCATTCGATGATGAGCGGTGCGCGTGAAGTTCTTTGGGAATCGATCCAGTGCGAGCTTGAGGAGCCGGAGCGGTGGTTTTACGGTTGTTTGGGTTTGGTTGTGAAGAGACCCGCTTGTTGAGCCTCACATGCCTTAATGTAACCGTTGGTCTCTAATTTTTCCTTTTCGATTGACTTATCCTCGGCCTTATCAAGCGTCATCGGACGATGATGAGATTTCTAGAGGTGGCTCATCATCAAAGTTAAAAGTTTGACGAGTAGTCTTGGGATCGACTTACCGTACTTAGAACACCCGCATGAAGTCTTTTGGATTTGTCATGGTTGACTGGCTTCTTCTTCGCCTTCCCTCGAAAAGTGACATCGGGTTGTCCGGGAATCATGAAGTGCGCCGATCTCCTTCTCGAGATGGGTCGATGATTGCGGGAGGGATGTTCTCTACTTGCCTCTTTACCCCGGACGTCTCAACCTCCCGTGGGCCTTCATTTCCTCCGGTAGTCTCTCTGCTGCGAGGCCTTGGTCCTCCCTTTCGGCTGATGTCGTCTTAGGTCTTCTGATGGCATCCATTGGAGTCTCAACCCCATGAATTGCACTCTCATCGCCCGCAGTGTTAACTCCTGTGGTCTGTCCCTTCTCGTGCCTCGATCGCATCAGCGGCGTCATTAGCCTTCTTCGAGCGATTGGCATCTCACCGAGAGGCAGTCTCAATCGCCGAGCTTCGTTGATGGCAACTTGTCTTTCTTCTTGTGATTGTAATTTCTTCTTCGCCTCCTTGCTTCTTTGTGGAGTCATCTGCAGATCCTCCCACCTTGCCGCTGCGGTGGAGGAGTTTCCCCCTCGGCGCACTAGCCGAGTGATTTGGAGTGGGGTCACTCGTCTCGGACTCCGGCTGTTGCAATTGATGGTTCAGTTGGGGCAGGTGTGGTAGCACACCTTCAATAGGGGTTGGCTCGATTGGGGTCCCCACTAGCTTGATTCATCGCCAATTCCCTTATTTCCTTCTTCCGAGTGTTTGGGAAGTGGTAGCAACAACATCGTGGGCTATTTGTGAACCACTCCCATAGGATCGATTTCAAATGTGTTTCGGAGGACTCTCCCGGGTCCCTCCATTAGTCTTTGCTCGTGAAGAATTCTTGATTCATTCAATGCTTGCGATTTGTAACTCTTCTGGCGGGCATTTTACGGATCCTCATCACCGCATCCGAGAAGACATCAAGAAGTGGATGGAAGTGTTTGGTGCCGGAGATAGGATGATCTTGCCTTTCTCACGTCTTGGCTTCCCGACTTGCTTTGCTCTTCCCCTCGTCCTTGTAGATCTCAGGATGTCTAAGCAGATTGTCTCATCAAGTCTTTGGGAGCACAAAGAGTTAGTCCAAGGAAATTCAGCCAGTTCCTCTTCTTCTTCTATGAACTCGGGCCGTTGGAACTGTTCCTCGACTTGCTCAACTTCCATTTTCGCCACTCACGCAGACGATTTTGGATGTCCGGGTAAGGTGGAGATAGGATCATTACATCACTATCTCGCTTGGGCTGGTTCTTCTTTGTGTTTGATTGTGTGGGCTACAATTGTGTGTCTTGGAGTTCTTCTCTCATTGACGCCTTCAACAGACTTGGCTATTTCATCAACTACATCCGGAGACTCTACTTCTCCGAAGAGTCTCCAAGTATTTGTGCTAGCCGAAGTAACTCGACTGGTGGTTTCTCTGTTCGACCGCTTGACGAAGTCTTCTTCGCCTCTGGTTTGTACCGGGGAATTTCAGTTCGGAGGCGGTATCCTCCGAGTCTTGGGCGGCGGGGCGTCTTTGGTGTTTGTTTCGAGGAGCCGCCGTCGGGCTTGTCGATTCTCTCCTTTTGACGATCGGAGAAGGTATTTGTGAGTCCTTCTCGACCTCCTGCGGCGCAGGGCGGTGACACACGCTGCTTTGCCGGGCAGTGTGACTCAGCTGCAGGGGTGCATGTTTGTTTTCTTTCTTTGCGCAGGGGCGTCTTTTGGCAGTGCGCAGGGCGACTTTCTTTTTATGGCCGGAGAGGAGGCAATTTGTATCTTCGGGGTCACCGATTCCCCCTCATCGTGTCGCTCTCTTGGCATAAGCTCGCTTCGAGCACCAGAGAGGTTAGATCGAACATCCTCTTGTTAACATGGAAGGCCTTCCCATGTCTAAGAGGACTCCTTTCACCTCCAATAGTCGGCCAATCACTAGGCCATATCCGGGGATCCTCCAAATGTGCCATCTTCTTTGAAGGACTTGTTCCCACGCTCGGGCAGAGTCGGATCATTGTAGATAAACCCAGCCCAGTTTATCTTCTTTTCTTCGATGATTGCAGCCATCACAATCGGGTTTTGCCTTTGATAGTTGGTCAAAGCCGCCAAATTTGATGTCGATACATTTGGCAACTATGTCCAACAAATTTGTGATAATCCTCCTTCATGATCTCTTGTTTTTTGTGTATATAATTTTATCGGCAAGGTCGGACTTGGCTATTTCTTTCCATGCGTCGGCCCAAGTTTACATCGGCCTTCCTTGATTTGATTTGCTCCTTCCGCAGGTAGTGAGCAATATTCACCAAATCCTGGCGGTGATAGTCACCGCTTCCGTGAGCAGATGACTTGATTCTTCGTCGTGAATCTCAAGCATTCACGAGAATTATGCGACCTCCTCCACATAGGTCATAGGATATTCCAGCGTTAGAAACGGTTTTAGTCCGGGCGTTTCCAACTTTTCCGCGATTTTCTTCACCAGGGTGTCGTTTGACCGCTTCACCATTCCGTCGAAATCCACCGTTAACCGGTGTGGATTTGCTTTCCTAGCTTGGTAAAGTCATAAGTTGGTGCCATTTCTCAAGATTATATCAAGAAAAATCTTAAAATTGATTTGAATGTTGGTAGGGTTTCGAGAGTAGTTTGCCTTTGCTTTTGAGAGAAAAAGATGAAGCAGTTTTTAGAAGTGTGAGAGAGAAACAGGCGAAAATGGTTTAAATATGGTTTATGAAAGGGCGTGCGAGACGGTTTTTGAATTGTGATCGAAATCAACGGCTTGGATTTCGCGACGCCTATTGAGCATTTCACGTCTCGTATTTAATGCGGCAGCATTTATATCCAATCATGTTTAGTGTGCGGCTTTATGTCCAGACACATCATCATTATCCGACGTGTTCCTTAAAACATTCCCGCTAAGTTAAAACGATTGCGTTTTTGTCACTTCTCTCATAAGTTATTGACTTATCTCTTAGCCGATTTAACTCTACTTTTCACATTTTCTTAAGCGACTGACTATTTATCACCGACTTGTGTAGTCATTTTTCCGTCTGGTGATTTACTAAGTCGATTTCTATTTTCAGCTCTTTTTCACTTCTTTTCTGTTCTAATACTCTTCTTTGATTCGTCCGAGTGTCACCACCAATTAACCCCAACTCATGCTTGAGTTCTTCAAATCTTGACTCACATAATGGTTTTGTGAAGATGTCAGCTAGTTGTTTATCGGTTGAGATATATTCCAAGATAATGTCCTTCTTTTCAACATGATCTCTTATGAAATGATATCCGACATCAATATGTTTTGTTCTTGAGTGCGGACGAGATTTTGAGTGATTGCAATGGCACTTGTGTTATCACACATGATTGGAATTTCTTTTTCTTCAACTTCATAGTCTCACATTTTTGTTGTCTCATCCATAGGACTTGGGCACAACTTGGTGCGTCAACTATATGCCTATGTATCGCCTTTGTAGAGGTGGCTATTGAGTTTTGCTTGCTAAACCAGAAATTAGTCTGCATTTCTAGCATTTGACAAAGTGCACAAGTGCTTTTTCTGTCCACTCTGCATCCAAAGATAGTCGTAATCGAATAGCCAATTAGCTTGAATCCACCTTCCTTTGGATACCATAGGCCCTACTTGGCTTCCTTTCAAGTATCTCAATATTCTCTTAGTCTTGTCATATGGCTCTCTTTTGGAGCGATTGAAATCTTGCACATACACCTACAGCAAAGGTGATGTCCGGGCCGCTTTGTGAGATAGAGCAATGATCCAATAAGTGCTCAGATCTTGTTTGATCTATGAGGCTTGCCATCCGCATCCATGTCCATTTTGATCGATGAGTTCATTGGTATTTTTACGAGAAGACTTCTCTTCCATACCAAACTTCTTCATTAAATCCCTAGTATATTTTGTTTGACTTATGAAGGTTCCATCCTTGTTGTTTCACTTGAAGTCCAAGGAAAATGTCGGTTCTCCCATCATGCTCATTTCAAATTTACTTTGCATGAGGTTTGAGAATTTTTCACACGACTCTTTGTCGGTGGATCCAAAAATGATGTCATCCACATATATTTGAACAAGTAGTATACTCTTCTTGTCTTGAATTCGAAAAGTGTTCTATCTACTTTTCCTTTTGTGAATCCATTTTCGATTAGGAATTGTGACAGGTATCATACCATGCCTGTGCCTCGCATTTCAATCCATACAAGGCTTTCTTGAGTTTGTATACCTTGTCTTCAAGAGTCTTCTCGCTCAAATCCTGGAGGTTGTTCAACGTATACTTTCTTCTTCCAATAGACCATTTAGGAATGCACTTTTTACATCCATCTGATATACTGATGAAATTCTTGTGAGTCGCATAGGCAAGAAACATCCTTATAGCTTCCAATCTTGCTACAGGGCAAATGTTTCATCAAAATCTATCCCTTCTTCTTGGCAATATCCTTTGGCTACCAATCTTGCTTTGTTTCTTACCACAGAGCCTTCCTCGCTCATCTTATTTCGAATACCCATTTGGTTCCAATAACATTTTGATGTATGGGTCTTTGCACTAGTTCCCATACTTTATTTCTCTCAAACCGATTCAAACTCTTCTTGCATAGCTTGAATCCAATGTGTGTCATCCAATGCTTGTGACACATCTTTTGGCTCTATTTGCGAAATGAAGCATGTGAACATAGCTTCTTGTTGAATTCTCGATCTTGTTTTGACACCTTCTCTCATATCTCCAATGACAAGTTCTCGTGGATGGTCTCTACGACCATCTTACATCAAGGTTGGAGTAAGTTAGCTGGATTGATCGACTTGCAACGATTGTGTTCTTTGTGTCACTCTTTCGTAATCACTTAGCCGCAAATTTTCCACCGCTTTTGAGATTCGCTATTTCATCTTCTTCTCGAGTTGATAATCCCAAAACCAAATAGCGTAGGACTCTTCTCGTATGATCGGATGTTTCAACTTATCACCGACTCTTCAATGTCTTCTCCATTTACATTTGGCTCATCGAATACTACATGAATGGATTCTCTCGTAACCATAGTTCTTTTATTGAGTATTCTCGTAGGCTTTACTTTCGGTGAGTATCCTAAGAAGATACCTTCATCACCTTAGATCAAAAGCCTTTGTTGTTTTTGCCATTGTTGTGGATGAAGCATTTACATCCAAATATTTCAAATATGCAACGCTTGGTTTTCTTCCAGTCCAGGATCTCATAGGGAGTCTTTGTCACCGCTGTCTATTTATCATACATCTGCTTTTGGGTGTAGCAAGTCGTGTTGATTGCTTCACCCCAAAAATCTTTTTGTAAACCTGCGTTGCCTAACATGGTCCTTTCCGCTTCTTTGAGGGTTCTGTTGTTCCTTCTTTCGCAACTCCATTCTCATTGTGGAGTCCTTTGTGATAGTTCATGACCAATACCATTCTCAATACAATCGAAGTTATTATTCCATTGACAAACTCGGTTCCTTCTATCTCGATCTTATTTTGATAATGGTTTGACTCTTCTCATTTTGAATTCTCTTCATCATTTTGTGGTAGTTTTTGTAGGTTTCTTTCTTTCTTGCACATGAATATTGTCCATGTATATCTTGAGTAGTCATCTACTACCACCAAGGTGTATTTCTTTCCACTTATGTTGGTTGGTTCCACCTGGGCCAAATAGATCCATATGAAGTAGATGCAATATTCTTGTTGAGGATGGGCATGTCTTTTTCTTTGAATGACGACTTGATTTGTTTTCCTTCCGACATGCATCACATATACTCTCCTTTCAGATATCGAGTCCGAAGTCCTTCTACAAGATGACTTCTTGCTAGCTTGTTAATTGTTTTGAAATTCAGGTGACTCACTTTTTTGTGCCACACCAACTTGATTCAAATTTGTCTTTTTGCTAGTAGACATGTGTTGGATGTTGCAGTTGACCAATCCACTACATACATATTCTTTCTGCCATTTCCTTGCAAAAGACAACTTCATTTGATTCAATATCCTTGATTTGGCATACACCCATGTGAATCCAACATTGTAGCCCTTGTCACGAGCCGATCGATACTCAAGAGGTTGAAGTTGAGTCCTTCAACATATGCAACATCCGTGATTTCTAATCCATTCCTCTTGATGGATCCAATGCCTCTTATTTCACCAGAGCTTCATTTCCCCAAATATGACTTTGGCTCCTTTGACTTCCTTTGAATTTTGATGATTTCTCTTATTTCTGTCATATGTCCGGGCCCACTATCCATGTACAGGTTCCTTGGCACTCATTTGTTCTTGAACCCGCAATCAAGGAAATTAAGTTTTAGGTACCCATACTTGTCCGGGTCCGAGGGGTTAGAATTGTAAGATGATCCAACCAACCTATAGCCAAAATGATTTGACTCTAAGGGGTTGCCATCTATCGCCATAATCATAATTAATTCGCAAATTGCTCGGGGATTCTGGTTCATACAATTTTGTCTCTTTTGTCTGATGACGCATTTTGTGTTTTAGCAATTGCCTTCATTGGGTAATTGTGGTGCTTTTGAGTGTAGTGCCTAGGTGTATGTGTGTGTGTCGATGAAAGCTCTTATACTTTTGGAATGGCCTTTGTTGAGTTCTAGGCCTTTTGCCACTTACAGGCTTATATTCCATGTCTACGCCGATGGTTCACATTATTCCAATCACTTGGCTTGGATATTTTCTACCATTCCCATCATATGTATTTTTTTATGGATTTTCTGGGATTTTTGGTAGCTCGCTTTTTCTTTTTACGGAGTATTTTTCGTTAGGAGTTTGTCAAGGACTGGTGAATCTATTCTAATTTGTCCTTTCAAAGACACTCAATCAGGGTCGTTTTCCTTTTCCTTTGTAACCAAGGCCGCTTTGTTTAGTATTGTGCTTTGGAGTGAATGTGTGTGCAACATTTAGAGTTTTGGGTTTTGAATCCTAGTTCCCCTGCCTTTGCTTCCACATTCTCTTTCGACCATAATAAGATCATCCAATGATTTAGAT
>CM071934.1:101659741-101662858 GCA_016081115.2 Rehmannia glutinosa | reverse complement strand
GCCACTAGGCCACTGAGCCACGGACCACGGATAGGCCAGGCCACTGGCCACTGAGCCACTGGCCTGGGCCTGAGCCACTGAGCCTGAGCCTGGGCCCTGAGCCCTGAGCCACTGGCCACTGAGGCCTGAGCCACAGGCCACTGAGCCACCAGGCCACTGAGCCCTGGGCCCTGGGCCACTGAGGCCACTGAGGCCCTGGGCCACAGGCCACAGGCCTGGGCCACTGAAGCCACGGCCACTGGGCCGGGCCACACTGGCCTGGGCCACTGAGCCACTGGGCTGGGCCACAGGCCCTGAGCCACTGAGGCCACCTGGGCCACTGGCCACTGGGCCACTGAGCCCTGGGCCAGCCTGGGCCACTGAAGCCTGGGCCACTGGCCACTGGCCACTGAGCCACTGAGCCAGGCCACTGAGCCTGGGCCACAGGCCACAGGCCAGGCCCTGGCCCTAGGCCACTAAGGCCACTGAGCCTGAGCCACTGGGCCACTGAGCCACTGGGCCTAGCCCTGGGCCACTGAGCCACTAAAGGCCTGCAGGCCACTGCCTAGGCCTGGCCACTGAGGCCTGGGCCACCGGCCTGGGCCTGGAGCCTGGCCACTGGGCCACTGGGCCCCTGGGCCAGGCCTGGGCCTGAGCCTGGCCCTGGGCCTGGGCCCTGGGCCCTGGCCCTGGGCCAGGCCTGGGCCACCAGGCCACTGGGCCACTGGGCCACTGAGGCCTGGGCCTGAGGCCACTGGGCCAGGCCTGGGCCACTGGGCCACGGCCAGGCCCTGAGCCACTGGGCCTGAGGCCACTGAGCCACTGGCCACTGGGCCTGGGCCACTGGGCCACTGGGCCACTGGCCACTGACCTGGCCACTGGGCCCTGGCCTGCAGCCAGGCCACTGGGCCACCTGGGCCACAGCCACGGGCCACTGAGCCCTGGGCCACTGAGCCACTAGGCCACTGAGCCTGGGCCAGGCCCTGAGGCCTAGGCCACTAGGCCCTGAGGCCACTGGCCTAGGCCCTGGGCCACTGGGCCACGGAGCCTGGGCCTGGGCCTGGGCCACAGGAGGCCTAGGCCACTGAGGCCACTGAGCCTGAGCCCTGGCCTGGGCCAGCCTGAGCCACTGGGCCACTAGGCCACCTAGGCCACTGGACCTGAGCCCTAGGCCACTGACCTAGGCCTGAGCCACTGGGCCCTGGCCTGGGCCTGGCCACTGGGCCACAGGCCACAGGCCAGCCTGGGCCACGGACCTGGGCCACTGGGCCACTGGCCACTGGACCTGGAGCCTGGCCACTGGGCCACTGAGCCCTGGCCCAGGCCTGAGCCACTGGACCTAAAGCCCTGGGCCACTGTACCAGAGCCACTGGAGCCCTGGGCCACCTGGGCCTGGGCCCACAAAGGCCTAAGGCCTGGGCCACAGGCCTGAGCCACTGGAGCCCACTGAGCCAGCCTGGGCCTGAAGCCAGGCCACTGAGCCTGAGGCCACTGAGGCCTGGGCCCTGAGCCACTGGGCCCTGGAGGCCTGAGGCCTGAGCCACCTGAGGCCACTGGAGCCTGGGCCACTGAGCCACGGCCACTGGGCCACAGGACCTGGAGGCCACTGAGGGCCACTGGCCACAGGCCACAGGCCTGAGCCTGGCCCTGGGCCCTGGGCCCTAGGCCAGGCCCTGGGCCCTGGGCCCTGGGCCCTGAGCCACTGAAAGGCCCAAGCCTGACCACTGGCCCTGGGCCACTGAGGCCACTGGAGGCCACAGGCCCTGAGCCACTGAGCCACGGCCTAGGCCTGGGCCACTGAGCCCACTGAGGCCACCGGAGCCTAGGCCACAGGCCACGGCCACTGGGAGGCCTAGGCCACTGGCCCTGAAGCCTGGGCCTGGCCCTGGCCACCTGGGCCACTGGCCCTGAGCCACGGCCACTGGGCCTGAGCCACAGGGCCACTGAAGCCACGGACCCTGAGCCCTGAAGCCACTGGGCCACTGGAGCCACTGAGGCCACTGAGCCACTAGGCCACTGAGCCCTGGGCCTGGAGCCACTGGGCCACTGAGCCACGGCCCTGAGCCCTGAGGCACGGCCACTGGAGGCCCTGAGCCACGGACCACCTGGCCACGGACCTGAGCCACTGGACCACGGACCTGAGCCCTGGGCCAGCCTGGCCACTGAGCCACGGACCACGGACCCTGAGCCCTGAAGCCACCTAAACCCGGACCTGGAGCCCTGGCCCTGAAGCCACTAAAGCCACAGGACCACTGAAGCCACTAAACCCTAAGCCACTGGCCACGGACCACTGAGCACCTAGGCCCTAAGCCTGGGCCTGAGCCACTGGCCACTGGGCCTGGGCCCTGAAGCCCTGGAGCCGGACCTGGGCCACAGGCCACTGACCCTGAGGCCTGAAGCCACTGGGCCACGGACCTGGAGCCACTGGGCCTGGAGCCTGGGCCCTGAGCCCTGAGGACCCCTGAGCCACTGGGCCTGGGCCACGGCCACTGAGCCACGGACCCTGGCCACACAGGCCACGGACCTGGGCCTGGCCCCTGGACCCTGGCCACTGAGCCACTGGCCCACTGGCCACTGAGCCTGGAGGCCCACAGGCCACAGGCCTGAGGCCTGGCCTGGGCCTAGGCCCTGGCCTGGCCCTGAGCCCTGAGGCCTGAGGCCTGGGCCCTGGGCCACTGGCCCGGAGCCCAGGCCACAGGCCCGGAGCCAGGCCACTGAGCCACTGGAGGCCTGGGCCACTGGGCCTGGGCCTGGACCTGAGCCACTGAGGCCTGGACCTGAAGGCCACTGGCCCTGGGCCTAGGCCTGGGCCTGGACCTGAGCCTGGGCCTGGGCCAAGCCAGACCTGAGCCACTGGAGCCAAGCCTGGGCCTGAGGCCACGGACCAGGAAACACTGGACCACTGAGCCCTGACCACGGACCCTGGGCCCTGGGCCCTGGGCCTGAACCCGGACCCAGCCCTAAACCCTAAGCCCCGGACCCAAGGCCCTAAAACCTGGCCTAAACGGCCCTAAACCCTAAACCCTAGGCCCTAAACCCTAGGCCACTGAAGCCTGAGCCTAAGCCTAAGGCCCTAAACCCTGGCCCTGAAGCCTAAACGGCCCTGAAACCCTAAACCACTAAAGCCCTAAAACCCTG
>CM071934.1:101464741-101654741 GCA_016081115.2 Rehmannia glutinosa | reverse complement strand
TCTTATTCGGAGCACGCTAATGGCCACCCCATTGCATATTCTTGGTCATCACGGCGCTTTAAAGAAACGATTCTGCGGGCGTGATTTGTTCGACCGCTAAACACCTATAATAAATCTAGCAATCCTCGCAAGAGAACGAGATCAATCGTAGGGTAGCAAGTTGACCACAAGTCGTCTCTCAAGGAAGACTTAGCCGCAAATAATTATTATGTATCACAATTGTGAAAAATAAAACTAAACACTCTAACGATTTGTTGGATTTATTTAAACTAAAAGAGAACAATTAAAAAAGACAAATTAAAACTAATTTGGATTAAATTTTGGAGAAAAAAAAGATTTGGAAGAAAGTCTAGGATTATGGATTCATCTCATCAAACTTGCAAGCGGAGGATACCAATTAATTGATCATGCGGTTAACAAAATATAACAAACATGTAAAAACTAGGCTAGGTCGATAACTTTCGTATTCATTCAGATTAGGGCTATCCCAACATAATTTGCTATTTTCATTAAACCTAAGGTTAGATAATACATTTCTGATTCATATCTAACCCCCTGAATAAATTTAGTCCAGGAATAATATCTTCTCTCGATCTCAATTATTCCCCAAAACAATCAAAAGTTGATCGGACAATCAATTATCAAATAAAGCAATTTATCCAGGAAGCGAGATCAATTAATCAATACTCATGCTTGTTTGTTTGAATCAAATCATCCTAATCTAGAACAAAGAAATTAGTTCATGCTTGGGGATGGGATCATAATCTCAATTGAAGGAAAGAAAACCATCATAAACATGATCATGCAATAATAATAATCTCCCAACAATTAAAATCAGACAAAAGAGATGAAGAAATCTTACTCTTTGATTAAGAAGCAAAAATAACTTCAAGGGGAAGAACCCAAGCAATCCCAATATTGAATGGAAGAGAAAAATACCAAAAACTAAAGTTTAGAAGTGCTAAGAATGAAGGTGTACGAAATTATGGATCCCCCAAGTGCTATTTATAAGCTACAAACCCTATACAAGGTGGAAGAATCCAAAAAGAACAAGGAAAAACGAATAAAAAATCTGAAACTTACGCCGGTGCGCGTCACGCTTTGTATGCCAGCGTCCGGCGGTGTTGGCGGTGCGCGTCCGTCGCAAGACAAGTCTTGCTGTCACGGGCGATGCGTGCCTTGTGCGCGGCCTTCCTTGCACGCGCCCGTTGCGCGCCGCGGCGCTTTTCAGGCTTGTGCGCGCCGCCTTCATTTATGTTGTCGCGGCGTCGCAGATACTTGCGCTGGCAGCGCTCAATTACGTCAATCTTGGCGTTAGCGCTGTCTCTCTTCTTGCTGCTGCGCGCAAGACAACGTCGTATGCCTTGACCGTCTTTGGCTGTAGTGCCCGTTTTTGACCGTTTTCAAGGTTTTTCTTACGAAAACCTACTGAAACAAACAAAAATACCGTACGTAACATATGATAATATAAAATGGGACGAAAAGACACAAAAATATGCACAATCACCCATACGAAAAATAGAAATCACACAAAATTCACACACAAAAATATATAAAACAACTCCCCCACACTTAGCCTTTTGCTTGTCCTCAAGCAAATAATAATATCAATAAACTCAACAAGAAATATTATGTCCAATTTGAGAATCAATTAATCCATAACACTATGTTCCATCTACCTCGGATTATTCCTCATCGATCCCCAACCTTCGCAATAAACTCACTCGGCTAAAGTTAAACTTCAATCAAAGTGTTTGGCCTTCCTTACTAAATTTCAAATTTGTGTCAAAAGTTGCTACCCTCTTTATTCACACAACAAATCACGCAATTACTAGCCTTTTTTTTTTCTTTTTTTTTTCTTTCTTTTTTTTTTTGCTAGAACTCCCAAGATATTCTTCCACTAGGTATAAACTTCGGATGTTTTCCAAAGGCTCCTAGGGTGGTTTCCCATACTCATGTTTGAGCCGCCGTTTTACGTAAAAAGTCAAACATGGGGCTCATGAATGCTCCTAGTTACTAAGCGGCTCAACCAAAGTGGAGTATAATCTCAATTGTTCCATTTTTTTTATTTTTTTGGATAGCTATATAACGCATCTTTTTTTTTTTTTTTTTTTTTTTATAAGGCTAGCAATTTTGTGTACACACAAATCAAAATAGGGTTTTAACTTAATTCACATCAATGAAATCTCGTAATTCAAGCCCCACAACTCGGATTATTGTTTAACCGTCACCTAATTCGTTCACCACAAAGGCAAATTCACGACTTAGTCAAATCCTATGTATTAAGTTCACAAAGTCATTTCATATTTGAAACTCAAATTAATACATCTATTTCAAGTTAATTAAACAACACTATTATTAAACTTGGGATAATCATTAGGCAAAATAAAAACATAGCCATATGCAATCATCATATTTTATCAATGACTAATCATCCCCCCACACTTAAATCACACAATGACCTCAATGCGTAAAAGTAAAAGAGAAGAAAAAAGATACATCCCTGAGAAATGCGAAGATCGATAAATGGCTCCATAGTCATATCCGCCTACAAATCTGCAAAAGCCATGTGAAGGGAACAAAATAATAACACCACGCACATAAAAATATGAAAACACACACACAAATTTTTTTTTTCTTTTTTTTTAATAAAACAGTGAAAATATTTGGGTTGCCTCCCAAGAAGCGCTCTTTTAACGTCATTAGCTTGACGGTGTCAATGGAGAGATTCAAGGCGGATCATCGAGCAAAACCCTATTTACCACCTTGTAATTTTTATCACGGTTGTTTTTTTCGCCGAAGCATATTGCATTCTTGCCAAAGGACATCTTTCATGGCGGAATTGATCGAGTCAACAATCGGATAATCATTAAAAACACATGCGGGATTATGAGCTATATCAAAAATTGAAAATGTTCTGATTAAGCCCAAGACATTCATCTCGACTTTTCTATTTTTGACATCGATCAAAGTATTAGTGGTTGCCATGAATGGTCTACCCAACAATATATTATGATCTTTAAGACTACCTTTATCCTTTTCCATATCCAAAACAACAAAATCGGTGAGAATTTTAAGACCACCTATTTGGACTAAAATATTTTCAACAATGCACCGTAGGATACCTAATGGACCTATCGACAAGTTGCAAACGTAATCCGGTAAACTTCAATTCCCTAAATCTAATTGTTTAAATGTAGAGTAAGGCATAAGGTTAATTCGGCTCCAAGATCAAGCATACATGCGACTTCCTTACCATTCCCAAAAGAAATATTGATAGTGAAACTACGGATCTTGTTTTAGGCATGGTCTTAGGCGTAAGAAAGTTCATGGGAAGGCGATCCGTGCTTGCCTTCCTATTTATGTCTTCTTCACCGCATCAATTTCCTTTTCTATGTTCGCGATACTGCGAGGGTTAGATGAGACAATAGAAAGAGGAATCTTACTTTCATGATCGAAATCTCACCAAATTCAAGAACGGTGATGGATTGAGCTTGTCTTTGGTTGGCTAGGATGTGTGTCTGCTTGAATATTTGTCGAGCAATCTCACCAACTTGAGTCGTCAATTGACCAACGTGAGTCGTCAATTGACCAACTTGAAGTCTCAAGACGCTTAAAAGAAGCTTCCATAGATTCAAACCGTCTATTGTTACCTTCTTGTGTTTTTGATGGCTTGAATAAAAGAATTCAAGCTTTCTTCAATAGTTGGGGCCGTTGGTTTGGTTGATTGGGTGGCACTTGTGGTTGCGGTGGTCTCGGATAGATATGAGAGGATTTTGTGAATTGCCCCAACTAAAGTTGGGATGGTTTCGCCAACCTGAATTGTTCGCCCGAGAGATAGAATTACAAACGTTGGCCCATGACCAATTTCGCCACAAATCCCGCAAGATTCAGAGAAGGGGAACATGTGGATGCCCTTGTAGCCAACAATTGTACTTGCTTAGTCAACTCGGCCAATTGTTTTGTCACATCGTAGCTAGGAGCTACTTCATTCACGACAACCCGTTTACCTCGCACTTTTTGTTGTGAGTTATCGCTCATCATCTCTAAAATATCATAGATTTCTTGGGCGTATGTACACCCATGTCACCTCCAGTGGCATTGTCAACCATATATTGATAATTATGCGATAATCCATCATAGAAAAATTGGTTTAATAATTCCAATGGGAAGTGATGATGTGGGCATTTAATCAGTAAATCCTTAAAGCGATCCCAGGCCTCATGAAAAGTCTCACCTTCTATTTGACTAAAAGTAGCTATCTTACCTCGCAGATCGAAGTTTTTCGATGAGAGTAGTACCGCCCATGAACTTATTGTACACCGCCTCCCAATCGAAGAGAGTTGGGAGGTAGAGACATAAGCCAAGTTTTCGCCTTGGGTCCTCGAGTGTAAGGAAAACAACGCATCTGGTGATCTTCATCCAAACCTTGTAGAGGAAAAGTTTGAATGATGAATAGAATTCGAATGAAGTTAAGAGGATCTTCATTGGGCATCCCATAGAATGACGGTAGGCCGATTAAAGTGTATTGTTTTGAGCTCGTAGTTCCGTCTTTGCTTGTCCCAATGTGATGCAAGAGGTCGCGATCCCAATGAAAGGGCGTGCAAACTCACGCGGGTGGCGTGCCTCCACGTTGTTCCGTTTTGATTATCACCCATCTCTCGATTAAATCATTTTGTTCTTCTTGCGGAATGTGATCGCGAAAATCCTCGCCGCTATCCGTAGAATCGTCTCGCACTCGATGGATATCGTCCACGAAAGGCGCAAGGTCCCGATTGAGATTTCTACGCCTTGCATAAGCAACACCAGAAAAAGCAGATCAAACGCACCGAGTGGAATAAAGTAAAAACCGAAAAGAAACAAAAAGAGTCATAAACTAAAAATAAACAAAAAGAATCCTAATCTAGAAACACGGAAAATAGACACAATAATTATTACGCCTAAAGCTTTTTCCGACAACGGCGCCAAAATTTTGTTCGACCGCTAAACACCTATAATAAATCTAGCAATCCTCGCAAGAGAACGAGATCAATCGTAGGGTAGCAAGTTGACCACAAGTCGTCTCTCAAGGAAGACTTAGCGGCAAATAATTATTATGTATCACAATTGAGAAAATAAAACCTAAACACTCTAACCGATTTGTTGGATTTATTTAAACTAAAAGAGAACAATTAAAAAAGACAAATTAAAACTAAGTGGATTAAATTTTGGAGAAAAAAAGATTTGGAAGAAAGTCAGGATTATGGATTCATCTCATCAAACTTGCAAGCAGGATACCAATTAATTGATCATGCGGTTAACAAAATATAACAAACATGTAAAAACTAGGCCTAGGTCTGATAACTTTCGTATTCACAGATTAGGGCTATCCCAACATAATTTGCTATTTTCATTAAACCTAAGGTTAGATAATACATTTCTGATTCATATCTAACCCCCTGAATAAATTTAGTCCAGGAATAATATCTTCTCTCGATCTCAATTATTCCCCCAAAACAATCAAAAGTTGATCAGACAATCAATTATCAAATAAAGCAATTTATCCAGGAAAGCAGATCAATTAATCAATACTCATGCTTGTTTGTTTGAATCAAATCATCCTAATCCTAGAACAAAGAAATTAGTTCATGCTTGGGGATGGGATCATAATCTCAATTGAAGGAAAGAAAACCATCATAAACATGATCATGCAATAATAATAATCTCCCAACAATTAAAATCAGACAAAAGAGATGAAGAAATCTTACTCTTTGATTAAGAAGCAAAAATAACTTCAAGGGGAAGAACCCAAGCAATCCCAATATTGAATGGAAGAGAAAAATACCAAAAACTAAAGTTTAGAAGTGCTAAGAATGAAGGTGTACGAAATTATGGATCCCCCAAGTGCTATTTATAAGCCTAAAACCCTATACAAGGTGGAAGAATCCAAAAAGAACAAGAAAAACGAATAAAAATCTGAAACTTACGTCGGTGCGGCGTCACTTTGACATGTGCGCGGCCGGGCAGTGTTGGCGTCGGCGTCCGCGCGACAAGTGCGCGTCACGGGCGATGCGTGCCTTGTGCGCGGCCTTCTTCACGCGCGCCCGTTGCGCGCCGCGGCCTTCCTCTTGCGCGCCCGCTTCATTTATGTTGTGCGGCGTCACAGATATCTTGCGCTGGGCGCGCTCAATTACGTCAATCTTGGCGTTGGGCGCCGTGCTCTCTTCTTGCGCGCGCGCACAACGTCGTATGCCTTGACCGTCTTTGGCTGTAGTGCCCGTTTTTGACCGTTTTCAAGGTTTTTCTTCTTACGAAAACCTACGAAACAAACAAAAATACCGTGACGTAACATATGATAATATAAAATGGGACGAAAAGACACAAAAATATGCACAATCACCCATACGAAAAATAGAAATCACACAAAATTCACACACAAAAATATATAAAACATGATTAAAGGGGATAATTCTGGCGCCCTCTCTCGAAAAAATCCCCCTACTCCTTCGAATTTTGTAGCATCTTTGGAGGGTTTTGTTGGCCAACTTGATACTAAATGGAATTTGCTTAGTCCCACCTCAACACCTTTCCATGCAAAAAGGTGGAAGATTCCAAGACATTCTCTCGCATTTTGTCAAAAACAATAAGCATGGTCCAAACACTGCTCATGCGCAGAGGTCACCAAATATGTGGGCCCAGGATGTTTTTGTCCCCCCTGGATTTATCGGCCAATCAACTTAATTTGGACCCACCAAACCACTACCCTCCGATGCCTCCGATCGCCCCGGTTGATGTTTCGCGTGAGGCGTTGGCCTAACAATGGTGCCGTGATAAGGGCCAAGTTTTTTCCGGCCGTCCCTTCCTCTACGGAACCAACTCAAGACCTCCCAACCGCCCAATTGCGCTTGACGCAGCGGCCCAGGGTGTTCACTTCATCTGTTGGGCCTATTTGTCACCTTAACCAAGCCCATGATTTCTCCTCCACTTTGCCAATTCGTTTTGAGCCCTTCATCATGAGTTTTTCGTTGACCGACCAGTTTTTGACACAACACCACATGGAACTTCAACCCATCACCATTACAACACACCACACGAGCTCTGCGGCCCACTCGGCGTGTGTATGAGGCTTGCTCATTGGATAATTTTTCGCCCAATTAGATGATATCCAAGTTATTGACCGAAAAAAATTTGTTTGGAGCTTAGTCCCACCTCAACACCTTTCCATGCAAAAAGGTGGAAGATTCCCAAAGACATTCTCTCGCATTTTGTCAAAAACAATAAGCATGGTCCAAACACTGCTCATGCGCAGAGGTCACGGATATGTGGGCCGGATGTTTTTGTCCCCCTTGGATTTATCGCCAATCAACTTAATTTGGACCCACCAAACCACTACCCCTCTCTTTGTCTCCGTCGCCCTTGGCCGGTTGATGTTTTGGCGTGAGACGTTGGCCCAACAATGGTGCCATGATAAGGCCCAAGTTTTTTCCAACCCGTCCGCTTCCTCTACGGAACCAACTCAAAGACTTTTCGCGGCGGCCCAATTGCGGCTTTTGACGCAGCCCAGGTGTTCACTTCATTTGTTGGACCTATTTGTCACCTTAACCAAGCCCATGATTTCTCCTCCACCGCCAATTCGTTTTCGACTTTTGACACAAAGACCACATGGAACTTCAACCCATCATCATCACAACACGTCCCATACTAGCTCTGCTGACCCACTCGGCGTGTGTATGAGGCTTGCTCATTGGATAATATTTCGCCCAATTAGATGATATCCAAGTTATTGATCCGGAAAAAATTTGTTTGGATTCTCCCGGTGGTTCTATCTTGCTAGCCCACGTGCCCATTAGCCCACCGTAAATTCTTACTATAGCCATCCCGATAAAAATACAAAGTTGGTTTCTTCGGCTCCGAGTTCATTGCAATCATCACCGATTAAAAATGATTCTCAATCGCATAAAGTGGGCATGCTACTGTGATTAAAAAAATTGTGCCCGATAAAATTCGAAGTCGTGAAAAAGAGCGCAAAGTCGGGTAAATTGGTTCATAATTTTCTCTACAAATGAGGGAGCCAACAACCCCAAAATCGATCAGGTATTTCTAAATCCTCCTCATTCTCTTTGGTTAATTATGTTAATTAAATTCTTAACGGGGAATGTGAGGGGTATTGCTAATCCGGTAGTCAACGTCATTTGCATGCTCTTATTAATCGTCATAAATTGTCTTTTGTTGCGCTTTTAGAACCTATGACATTGCCGGAGTTTAGTTTCTATTGTCGTAGATTTGGCTTTGATAATGGGTTGAGTAATTGTTCTAATCATATTTGGATTATGCCCGCTACTCATTTATATTTTGACATTCTTGTTGATCATGCACAAGCCTATTACATTGTAGGTTGACATTTGCTTTGTTGCCCCGGACTATCTATTTGACTTTTGTGTATGCTAAATGTGATAGAGTTGCTAGATATGATCGTGGGACATCTTGCGTGAGATTGCGATTAGTGCGGAGGGGTTACCCTGGCTTGTTAGCGGGGATTTTAACATCTTTTTGCATGATCACGAGAGGATTGGTGGTACTTCCGATAGGTCCGATGAGATGTTAGATTTTGCTTATATGGTTGCGGATTGTGAGTTATTTGATGTGGGGTGTGAGGGGCCTATCTTTACTTCTTCTATTGTTACGCATTTATCTCGTGTTCGCTCCGATCATGCTCCTTTACTCATATCTTGTCGGTTTGTACCGCATGTGCCTCGTTCTTCTTTTTTTCGATTTTCAAAGATATGTGGATACGTCACCATACTTTTTGCGGGTTGTCAAGGAAGCATGGGGGTATCCCACTTTGGTTGTTTCGGAATGAGGAGCTTGCAAAGACAAGTTGCATAGGGTCAAGCGCAGACTCAAGATTTGGAATCACCAGTCATTTGGTAATGTTTTTGATCGGGTTAGATTGATGAGGCGGTTTCAATGGCTCGGGTTGTATATGATAGTGATCCGTCTCGACTCATCGGGTTGAGCTACATCGTTGTGTGGCTATTGTTCCTTCAAGTCGCTTGCGGATCATTTGGATTGACCGTCGGGACATATAAGGGTTGCTTGGTTCATACGAGATGGTATGTAAGATCGAGATAGCGCATCAAGTATTGGTCTCCGGTTGTGGGCTTCATGAGAGTCTCATTGAGGATATATGCGGAGTTCGATTCTCGCAGAGTCGAGACAATATCATGCGGTGGATGCTTACCTCTCATAGTGGGTTCTCTATGTCTTCTTCTTGAGATTCTATCCGAGGTAGAATCACTCAAAACCTCTTGTTTGGTGCCATTTGGAGCGATTCTCTTATTCCTATAATCTCTATTTTCTTTAGCGTCTCCTTGAAATCTTCTTCCAGTGGATATCAAACATGAGGTGCGTGGCACTTTTCTTGCTTCACGTTGTTGTTGTTGCTTGCATAATCCACATTCATCTCCCCTCAGGTTAAATATATCCTCTTTATTTTTGATGAATGATATTGTTCGATCTGTGTGGAATCACTTTGTTCCTTAGTTTGACGCAACTTTTCCGCGAACCACCGATATGATATTGTTCCGCTCATTTTGAAGGAATCACACACACGAGATCACACACGAGGCACTTGAGTTTTACGGTTACTTGCTTGATTTTATAGTTTATGCGGGTGAAATGAATAGTGTCAAGCATCGACACCTTCCTTCTTGGCATCTCGCATTATATGGCGGTGGAGCGATATCTTTCGATTCTTGTTTGGTCGGCGATTGAGCCCTTCGGATTAGTCTCTAGATGCTTCCTCTTTTGTTGGTTTTTTTTGCAGGAGTGATCCACCACGGGTTCGCGCAAGCGAGGATGGTGATTTGGCGAGCCCCTCAATCCCCGTAGGGATGTATCTTGAATGGTTCAATCCCCTGGTTTTAAGTTGATCTTGTGATCATGTCCCTCGGTTGGTGGCAATTCTCTAGGTGTATCAAAGATGTGCTTGTATTCAATCAACGGAGGGTATAAGGTTTCATCACTCTTTGCATTCCCTTTTTACTTCCGATTTGAAATTAAGCACAAACACCCAAATCTTCTTTGTTTTACCCTTGTGAAACATTTTTTTAAACTTTGTGCGGACATCATCTTCAATGTTACCTCATTCTTCTTTCCTCCCAGTACCACCTCCCCTTGTTGTCCTTGGCGAATTCGTTCTTTGTGTGAAATCAAAAGTTATAGGGCCCAAGCGCCTCAAGAAATCTACTCCAATCACCATATCACAACCTCCTAGCTTCAAAAGCCTCATAGGTCTTTGTAAATCTGTGACCTCCCATATACCAGTTGAATTTGGCACATTTGGTGTTACAAGTGATCTTGTTTCCATCAAAGAATGATTACCACCATGGGAGTTGTGAATTCAATTACACACCCTAACATATGTGCGGTGGTAGGATCCAAAAAAGTCATGTGTCTTGCTGTGTCAACTAATATGGTCAGTTGTTGCTTTCCATTTCCACTAGTCCCCAAAACTTTAATGGTATCTGGTGCAACCTGTCCTGCCAATGCATTCACTGAGATATGGTACTCTATCTGTTCATCCTCTTCTCCTTTCAACTCCACCTCTGTCTCTTCTCTTTGTTCTTCACACATAATAACAAATAGTTTTTGCATTTATGACCTAAATGAAAAGGTTCATCACAATTGAAACAAAGGTTCTTCTTTCTCCTTTGCTCCAGTTCCTCGGTGTTAGCTTCTTGATAGGTGGAACTTTCTCTTGATTAGTTGTAAATGTTCTATTCTTTCCCATTCTTCCTCATCGGTGAATCCTCCTCTCCATGTGCCGAGTTGGTATTAGATGAAACTTTTGGAAATCTGTTGTTTTTTTGTATTGCTCACTCTACTCTCCTGTTTTCTAGTCAATTGCATCGCCTCCATTAATGTTTTTGGTTGCGGCGGTTCGGCAAAGATTTGTCTAATTTCTTCTTTCAATCCACTAACAAAACTCTCAACAAAATATTCTTGAGTGTTGTTTATTCACTTTCTCTAACATAAAAGCTCTTAATTCATCAAACTCGATATATAATCCAAAGACCGTCCCCTCTTGTTTGAGCTTAATGAATTGTCCAATTAGGTGATTCCCATCCGTGTTCACAAACTTATCCAACACCAATCCTCGTAATTTTTTCCCATGACATGTTCTCTCTTCCTTCTATGTACTCCAGTACCAATGATCCGCTACATACTCCATATTCATCCAAGCAATGATAATCTTCTCGTAATCGGACATAGTATTGTACAAAAAATACTTATTACACTTCTCGCCACAAACGTGGATTTTCCCATTAAACTTTGGAAATTCAAATTTAGGTAGTCTATTGTTATGCATGACTATGTTCTCTGTCAGAGTACGAGTATTAGGAGTGGATAGTATACCGTTCTTATTTCGCTCGATTCGGGTTGCTGATGTTATTGCTACATTTGGATTTACGTTCTCCTTGTTTTTTTTTTTGAAATTTCTCGGATCGCTTCGTTCATCTTCTTCGCAATAATATCCTCGATGATTGAGTAAATCCTTCCATTCGCATGGTGAAATCTTCAAATTATTTCTACACCACCGATTGAAACATCGATTGGCTTTTGTGTGATTTCCAACGGTGAGTTTCCAAAATGTCCAACCCGGTGGTATTCTTTGCCATTTGTGATTAGAGGTCGTGCGGAATAACCGTGCTCGAGGACAATTGTTAGCTAGATAGCCGAGAGAGAAGAATTTAAGAGAGAGAGAGAGATCGAGACTAGAGAGAGAAAGAGTTGAATTCTGTTATTGATAATCTGTCAAAGCGCAAATACAACCAACTTCCCCGTCTTAAGTAACATATGGAAACGACGTCGTAATGCTAGTTCCTAATGAAATTAACAAAAGTGAAATGCGACTTTCATCGCCTCGCATAACATTTCGTTAATCTTCATGGCCGAGTTAAGTAGGCTTTATTTGGAAAATTCATCTTCAAATCGAGGTCTTTTACTAAAGTGGCGGAGGATTCAAATTCAAACCCAATTAATCTTGCTTTTGACTCGAAGAAAGCTATTCCATCTGGTACAATAATTTTGAAGGATGCGAGGAAGACTGGATTTTTCGAGTTCAGAACATGATCGTCTGGCTTTAGCGTGGAATCACACTCTGATTGGTAAGTTCTCTTTTGCGAATCCTTCACCAGGTAGCATTAACAGGGGATTTTCTGCCTTGGATCTGCGGGGGGAGTTTAAATGGAGTTTTTCGACTCCCTCTCATATCATTATTAAATTTGATCTTGATGAGGACTATCAAAAAATCTGGTTGGGCACGATTTGGAATTTTGGTGATTGCCCGAAGCGTGTATTCAAGTGGACGTCAGAGTTTAATCCAAAGGAAGAAGTTCCGATTGCACCGATGTGGATTCGTGTCCTGGGCCTACCTATCCAATTCTTTGACTATCACTCGTTGTATGCAATATGTAAAGAGATCGGCAACCACTACAGGTTGATTCTCCGACGGCACGCAAAACTCGATTGTCATTTGCCAGAATTTGTATTGAGCTCGATTTGTTGAAAGATCGAATAGCGAATATTGATCTTCAATATGCTAGTGTTCCTCATACAAAAATTGTTTATGAGAGGGCGCCTTCCTATTGTTCATACGCGTTGTATGCCATGATTTCAAAGAATGTTACATGAATGGAAAAAGAGAAACCTCCCCTCCAATTCGACGGCCCCAAGTTAGAAAGGAGCCATTGAAGGGTGATGGTCGAACCCATATTGGAGCCAAGGTGCACTCGGAACCGAACCCAAAGGCTGCTCTAGAACCCTAAACGTATTCAAACCATGCAAGATTGGCGTGAAGTTAGAAAAAAAAAGGTCCTAAAATTACGGGATTGTTATCTAAATCGGTTATGGATGCTGCTACTAAGTCAACCAACATTTACTTCAATGAAGCCTTTGATAGTGGTCAACAGATGGGATCTTCTTCTAATCCGTTTAACATTTTAAATTCTGCAGCTTTAGAGCCGTTGGATGATGTAATGAAGTATCTGATTTGTTGGCTAAGAGTTTATCAAAGGAAATTTCTTTTCAGCATAAAGGCAATAATTTGGAAGCTGACCCGGATTCTACTAATTTAGGAGCACAATCAATAGGATTTTCTAATCCTACATTAAAGGAGAAAGATGATACAGATAATGGGGCGGTTTTTTTTGGCTAATTCACGTGAAGATGGAGACTTTTTGATTAATTCGAATTCTAACGGAAAGATTAGTTAATTAAATGAGAGTTTGCAGATTTCTAGTAAATCTGGGGGCTTATCAGTAGGATTTTTAAATCCTAAATTAAAGAAGAAAGTTGGAAAAATCCGATTGCCATGGAGGAGAACGGAGATACAGCTCAAAGTGGACGAAAATCAGGGAATATGCTAAGGAGTGATTTGCGTATTTTTAAAAATTCAAATTTGGAAAGGATTTCGGACTCTGGCAATAAATTTCGAATCAAATTTTGGAGATGAGAATCTTGTTGATACAGATAAGGAAATTCGAAATTTGCAGCCTCATATTTTGGATTAGGCTAATTTTTTGGAAGAAAAATCGGATGATGGAAGTCAACTAGGAGATAAGGATGGTTTGTTGGAAGGTGGAGATTTTATTCCTTATAATGAGCTGTGGAGATAATGATCACATTCCTAAAATCTCGAACCAATTGCTACTTTCTTTTTTGAAACCCGAACCAATTGCTACTGAATAAGGGGCTAATTAGAAAAAAATGCATGGTTTGCATGGGATGGACGTTCAATTAAGATAATCATGGGCCTGAATTGTTATGTCAACAAATGGGCCAATTTTCTACCTCCTTTGGTCCAATTGCTAGTGGGATTACTTTAGTTGGGCTGCCATTAAATCAAGCCCACTCATCTGGATCAAGCACAAATGGGCCCATATATCAAGGTGGACAGCGGCAACTCATGTTGGAAGATTTGGAGACCATGGTTGATGGATTAAATGGCCAAGATATCAATGACGCCCAACTGCCTACTACTAATGAATCAGCCCATTTGGAAGATTTGGACTACTTATGTGATACACGCCAATTTCAGACGGAAAATCTTAGTAAATGGGCTCGACATGTTGGAATTAATTCCGATAAAATTTCGGAAATTGGAAAATTTAAGAAGGTTGTCAAGATATCCAACAAGAAAATTGGAAATGACAAATTTTACATGGTTACACGATCGAATGCTAAGGCGATTAAATTGGTACACACGTTCTTGACTAAAGGTGGCGGTTCTCGGGGCCATAATCATTCAAGCAATCATTCATGATCGTTAGAAAAAATCTTTGGATATTATTTTATAAGTAATTTTATTTGGTTTGCTAGTGGAATTGATTTAATATTTGGATATTTCTCGGATAGCACTTTTGGCTCTTCATTTGATTGTAATCTTTTGAAGTATCAATAAAAGTTTTGCTGGGCGTCCTTAAACCTAAAACTCTAAACCATTTAAACCCTAAACCCTAAACCTAAACCTAAACCCTAAAACCCGAAACCATGAACCCTAAACCTTAAACCTAAACCCTAAAACCCGAAATCCTAAAACCCTAAACAAAACCAAGCTCATTTCGATAAAAAAGAAAAAGAATAAAAAGAATGACAAAATTAAGGGAAAATAAATATAACAAAGATAAAATCTAAATGGAAAATGTGAGGGAAGACATGAAAAGGATTTAAATAGAAACCTTACAAAAGGTACAATCGAGCTTCAATGGTGCGCCTCCATCTTTTCAATGTAAATTCTGCACGGAAGGGCTCCAAATCTTCTTAAGCTCCTTTATGTCTTTCGGATATCTAATCTATTCAAACCACATTATTTGATCGGTTAGACCTTCTCTAGGACACCCACACACAACCCCAAACATATTGATCAAGAATGTTAACACTGGTAAATTAAGAAGACAAACTGAACAAGGAAAAAACAACCATTATGGCACAACACGATTTCACCATCTATAAAAAGTGAAGATAGAGAAAGTGAGTGTGGAAAATTAAGAGAGCATTATGCCTTACATTTGGATAGTAAGGTCTACTCATATATGTTTTGCAAGCTTTTTATGTTCCGATCTCTTGAAAATTTCACATATTTCCGAAATCGATTTTCCAAAAAAACATGAAAATTGGAATGTGGCGAGGGAACACTTGGAGGTTACAACATGATTTTATGAAGATAAAGCACAGGTTTAAGAAAAAGGATGTCATCATTACTCATATCTTTCGTGAGGGAAATGCGTGTGCAGACTATTTAGCTAAATTGGGGTGTGATAATCAATGCAATGAGGAATATCAAGCTATAAACATTCCAAGATTGTTGAGAGGCAGCTCGAATGGAGAAGCGGGGTTACCTTCTTTTCGAAATTAGCTTATTTTAGATTACAAGTTGCTCTCATTACAGGTTTGAGGTTCAAAAATGGGCTAATTGTGAGAAAATAAAAAGTCTTATAAGTTAAGTAAAAACAGTTTTATTTGCTATTAATATGGTTGTTATTTTCCCACAATTAGCCCATTTTTTCAACAATAACAGCCCACTTTCCTCCAACCAGAAGTCAAGAAAATCAGCTTATGTCCACCCAATGTCAACATCATGCAACCAATTCAGTTGATGTACTTCTCAATGAGATTTCAGCAGCAGATTCGGAAAACTCTAAACCAAATCAATCAATTCTTGCAACCAAATCAAACCAAATTAAACCAAGCTGTGATCCAGAAAAAAATAAAGCCCAAACTACCCAATAAATTGTCCATAAAAGAAGCATTTAAATCGACTTATTGAGCTTAAAAGAAGCTAAAAGCAATCCCTACCAAATTCTAATTCAAACCCCATGAAAACCTAAGTCAATCATGCCAAGCAAAGCTTGAACAGAATCGTAACTTTTGTGGGAGGAAGTGGTGATGAGCTAAGAACCTGGCTTGCAATTTTAAATTCAAATATTGCTAGTGAAATCTAGTCATGAGATGCATCGGCAAATAACAAAAAAAGAAGGAAAAAGCTAATAGAAAGATGTCATCTATAAGTGGGATTCATACATGGACACAGTAATATAAATTGGTAATTACTTTCAAAATAACTTCTGTAACTAATGAGATGAATAAGAGCGAAGAGTTACTTGTACTAATACTGAATTCGATATCAAATGGGAAAAATATGCATGAAATGATTGGTTAATTAGATTGTTTGACTCAAGAAATTAGTAATTTTGCTCGGTGACTAAAGGTAGATGCATATTATTCAGGATATCACACGGCGAGCTAGCAGAGCAGTACAAATGGTTCTCAAAGTTAGTGTTGGATATCTCTCTTTTCTTGTTAACTCTATTGAAGTCTTATCCTCTTGGTGTTCTAACTTTAAACTTCATCATTAAGAGAAAGTTAAGTATGTATCTATCTCACAAGATACAATGTTGGGTTCGAACAAATACTTACTAAATACTCTCAACACATGAACAAAAATGATTAATCCTTTGCCCGAGTCAAAACAACCACACTGAATAATATACAAGCATAAACATAATATTTCTCCTATATGGGAGCGTTTATTAGCAAGGTATAGAACACAAGGGACTCAACAGGGAAGTAGCGATTGACCTATTTTCTCCAATCATGTTTTCTCTTTACTTCATGGAATGTATCCGTATAAGAATATAAACATTTGTCGCCTTACCTTGTAGAAACACTCATACACAACAGGATCAAACACGTGAACAACATTATGTTCTTCCCTTGAAACAAATTTGAAAATAAAATGAAATATAATAGTATCAAAAGAAGAAACTGACAAGTAACACAAATTGAAAAATCAATCACGGTGATCGTGTTATGGAGAAGCTATTAGGCAATTTCTATGCATATTCTAGTTACAATCCCGGACCACCATGATGAATTCACAACTATATCTCTACTTTTTGGATTTAATCTTTAAAATGTGCTCAGAAATTTGGGATTCTTTTGTCATGCATGTGGATTAATTTATTTTGAAACCACCAAGACACAATTAGAATAGAGATAGATAAACACACATAGACACCCACACACTGCATACACGCATGCACACACACACACACACACACACACACACACACACATATATATATATATATATATATATATATATATAGAGAGAGAGAGAGAGATCGATCTTGCATAGTTGCATACGATCAAACAGAACCACCACTTTGTTAATTTTATTTTTCCACAGGAAACCTCAACATGCACTTCCACTACATTCAAATAGAAAACGACAAATAAAAAAGTACAAAGAAGAAAGAAACACACGAAATTACATACACTCGACAAATAAAGAATAGATCAAACAATCAAATCCTCCATTCTCAACGCACACAGATCAAAAAGAAAAATCAACATCAAATACCGCACGAATACATCCAAAGAAAATCAAAAAAAGGAAGGGGGGGGAGACAAAAGAGCGAGCGAACAAGAGGGAGCGAGAATTGACCAAGTAGAAGTTTAGGAAGGCGTTTTTAGGATCCATGGAAATCTCATCTTCAATTGCCCGGTAATCTCCTTTATGTTCACGATAGTCTTCTTAGCACCGCTTGGAATCGAAACCGTAATTGCACCTCCCTTAACCCCACTGCTCGTCTTCTTCTGCAATACCCCAGGTCCCCTATACCTCTATGTATAGATATACACTTAACGTATGTATATATAGTAATCTGCGTAGATAAACAAGAATATGTATCAAATTGACAATGTAATTAGGGGTTTTATATCAAAAAACCTCTGTCTGCTCTAGAGAGAGATGTGAGAGGTGAAGAGAGATGTGTGTTTGAATTTGAATTTGGTAAATACGAGACGAGGAAATCGGAAATGGTTTTTTTGTAAATGATGCTGAAATTTGAAATTGATGAATTTGAATTTGGTAAATAGGAGAAGAGGAAATTTGGCGGAAATGGTTTTAGCCAACAAAAGAGATCTAGATTTTTGGTCCACTAATTATTGGGCCTTCATTCTTCTAAATTTTGTAATAGTTACATTTGGGCTTTAATATTCGCTCCATTTATGAGTCATTTTTTCATAAAAATCATTTTTACACCTTGGAAATTTCAATTTTTTGTTGTTTGTTTAAGTCATTTATCGTATATAACATAATACAATTTATTTTGTTGATCCCGATATTGTTGAATGTTCTATAAAAAACATTTTATATCTGCATCAATTTCTTATTTCTATGATATCAAAAAATGTATCATAGTCTATGAGTTAAATTAGTAGTTTTTAATGATATGCTTGACACCAATCCATTGTTTAATCCATATAATTTTATATTAATATTTTAATTATTTAGTGATAAATCAAGCATTTCAATTATTAGAAGTAACATATATTATGTGTATCTCATGGGTTTGAACTAAAACAGTAATAATGGTTTTGCAATCAATTAAATTATTAGAATACTCATGTCCTTACACTAAGGAAAAATCTGCATTTTCTTGGGGTGGCCACAATTCCGGACCCAACGATTCCGGTTCCAAACCAGAACTGGAGGCTAAACTGAAATCGATGGTTCTGGTTCCAAACCAAAATCTGGTTCCCCCACGGTTCCAATTTTGATTTTAATCGGAACCGTTTCTTTTTTAATTTTTTTAAATAATATACCAAATTTAGTTACAGAATAATAGAAAAAAGAAAAAATAGAATAGATTGGACTTAAAATTTATAATAATATTAAAGTTTGGAAATAATAATAATATAAAGAGGAATTTGAATTAATATTCATAATAATATTAAATTTTGGACCTAATATAATTAATAATATTGAGTTGTCTATGTATTCTCTTAAGATATAGAGGAATCAAATTATGTGGCTCGCTTACGATATTTAGTCTAAGATTTATCTCATGCGGTTGCAAATAGAACATCATGAGAATATTTAATATTTTTTCCATCATATTTATACCCAAAAAAATAATAATTATTGGTTTTAACGTTGAAACCACTCCACGGATTTTAGACCAAGAAATCGGAAGCGAACAGGCCTACGCATTTTCGATTTGGTTTTGGAACTCGATTTCGATCAATAGTTCTCGGAACCATTAACTATGATTTTGGTTCGATTTGGGACCCAATTTCGGTTCTATTTGGCCACCCTTAACATTTTGTTATGGATTTGTAAGGCTCGTGTAAGCTTTTAATGGTTCAATATGGGTATTTAATTTCGTCAATTGCGAAAATAACCGAATAACTAGATGGGCGCCAAAAGAGAAATAAATTTTTAGGCGGAGAAGGTGAGCTTGCAAATCTTTTGAAATCATTTATGTGTGTGGCAATTCTTTTGAAATCATGGTTGTTTGCAAAACAAAGAGCTGTTTAATCCCAAACAAAAGTGCTTCCACTTTGGATCAAGAACCCGTCCTAGAAGTAACCCATGCTTGAACAATATTGCCCTTATCATCACATAACCAACCACCAATCCCCACGTTTGCACCATCAAATACAACAAAGACCGACTATAACAAATGCAAGTCTCTTTGTGTAATTAGAAATCTCACCCCCTTGATTCCGAGGATCACCAAAAGCTTGGTTGTGGTCCTCTTTTCTTCTAAAACCTGAAATTATCTGATATTTTTGCCATTCATTAACAGCTTTAATAAAAGCTTTTTTTTCTTTTTTCGTCTCACAAATGGAAAACAAACTGGAAGCAGAAGTCTCATAGACTCTTTGAGTTGTGGAATTGTGAGGACCTCCCAACCTCTACAATTCCAAAAATAAACATTCATTGATCAATTTGGGCCCATTTATGGTGGCCATCTCCACCTTAGAGTTCAACTTTGCATCATCTTGAAAAACCTATGTATTTCTCATCTTTTTTTAGAAAATACCTTCACCTTCCTTAACCTCATTCACTAGGTCCAAAGACCTTTTCTGCCCACCGATAAGAGATCTAAGGAGTTCCCAATTTCCATAGGTTTGTGCTAATTTCCTCTTTATTTTTCTTAGTAAATTTTTTTCACTTGTTTCATTGTTTGATCACCTTTAACTTCTCGCAACTCCTTATTAACTTGAATTACTCTCAATTGGGTTCTTTCACTCTTTGAGCGGAGAAATGCGCGATCGCTAGTTGTTCGAATTAGTTCTTCCCTGCAAAGAATTATTCTTCTCTTGTCTTGGGTCTTGCGGTGAGAGTTTCGCGTGATACAAAAGACAAAAGCTCGACTAAGAAGTTTGAGCCTTCTCTCGAAAAGTGTGACTAAGTCGATCATTCCAAGACGGACGAGAAAAGCCATAAGCGATTTTTAGAAGCGATGAGAGAAATGTAATTAAGAAGGAATGGTGGAACGATTTCTTCTTATCAATTGTCTCGACTACTTGTCTTGAGTCATAGAATCGATGGTCATATCATTTTCCTTCATAAAAATCTTATCGTTCTCTCATATCGCTTAGAAGAGGGTAATTTGACCGAGTCTTTCCCCCATACTTTCGTAAAACTTATTCCCTATATTGGGGGTTCATTTTCATCATTCGAATAGGGGTATAATCACCCTTCTCGGTGAGATGAAGTTCGGGAAACACCATTATCAGGATTGACACACACACACTCTTCATTATTTTTTCCTTCTTTCATCCCTTCCTTTTGTTTCTCAGAATTAATCCTCTTTCGATCTTCTTGTTGCTCATGTGGGACTAACGGTCTCCCCGGTTTGTTAATCGGTTTCCCCACCCTAAATTTCATGACTCTCATCCATTCACCGAATTGTCCTTCACACATGGTATTGTTTTTTAAATCCTCCTTTCTTTTTTGACATCCTCTTTCTCGAGTGACCTACCCTTCCACAGAAGAAGCAAAATCCTTGTAGGTTTTCATACCTGAAATCAACCTAGCAGGATTCCGCTTCAAGCGATAAATTTGTACCCCTTAACAACAGTTTTCCCAAATTAATCTCTGCTAACATTTTGATGAGTCGGCCCTTTGAACTTCCTATTCTGGAACAATAATATCTGCAATTTTACTAAATTTCGTGCCGATCTTCCGACCTGTTTCCACACTGATTCAATGAAAAGATAGATTCCATATCTGTACCTAAATTTCCACCGTGTTAAAAGCATCTGGGTTATCCAATATGCCTTCGATCCAATCCCGCAGAATAAGATATTGTCCCTCAAAGCTCCAAGTTTTTCCGCTTCAAACCCGGATTTTATCTTCTTTGGAGTAAAAGACAAATTGGAAAGTGTTCAACCCCACCTCACGAACCACAAAGGACTCCTCGGTCTGCCAAATACCCGAGACTGCATTTTTAAGACCAACAAAGTTTATTTTTTTTTGTCCCGTAAATCCTTCCAATCAGACTATTCTCACACCCAGCTTTACATTTAGCAACATCCGAAATAACTAAGGTGATTTTGTTCGTTTCCTCCATAGACAGAGTGAAAGTATTCAACCTCTGAATAATATCCTTGTCCATTTGAAGAAGCAAAACCAACCTCGGATCCGGAATTAATGAACGTGGATCTTGCCACTTGTAGAAAGAGAAAACCAAAAGAACACAGAAGCAAGTGGGGACCGATGGAATAGGGAAAAACCTTAAAAAACCAAGTGTGAAAAACCAAAAGGAGAGAAAAGAGTTCGATGAAGAACTTTAATACTATTAAATGCTGGTCAAAATGCACAACCATGAACATGAGTCAACAAGCGAGTACTAATATAAAGGCAAAAGAAAAAAATAAAAAGCATAAAAGGCACCAAGTCGGACACATGTAAGCACACTACAAGCTAAGCATATTCCACAATGGAGATTTCGAGCAAGAGAGGCTGAAACAGAGACAAAGCGATAAAGAGACAGGCAGAAACAATAAGCATAAGACACAAAACTAGGGTTCCCTCTTCTAGAAATAGAAAATAACCACTCCTATAAAGGAGACTAGCCCAAGTGTGATTTGAAAGATGATGTTGATCTTTTTATCCTTACTAGTAAGAGAAGACACGTGTGTGCACGTGATCCACTTGACTTTTCAAGTAATCATATTATTTAATAAACTTATTGATTAGTATTAAAATATTAAAAAGTGATTTACATAAAAATGAATATCAACGAAATGCTCAAATTACACTACAAGAATATCTATCAATAATGACAGAAATTTAATGAGGGCGTGCAAAAATCGTCACTAGAGGCGTGATTTGTTAAGTTTTTATGAGGGTAAAAAAAGTGGTCGTTAAAGAGTTGAATTTTTAATGAGAAAATCTTAGTTTCCTAATTATTGATATCTAATCCCATCATTAATTGTGATAACAAAAATTCCCGTCATTATAGGCTACAAAATTGATTTTCATTATTTAAAAATAGAGAAATCATTTCACTAAATAAAAACCTTTTACTAAAAAATTCTAAATGAAATAACATTCTCTCTCATTTTGGACCGTTGTGGTCTTTCTTTTCTCTGTTT
Organism: Rehmannia glutinosa; assembly: GCA_016081115.2. NCBI lineage: Eukaryota > Viridiplantae > Streptophyta > Magnoliopsida > Lamiales > Orobanchaceae > Rehmannia > Rehmannia glutinosa. The sequence continues at coordinate 101,632,304 of CM071934.1, read as the reverse complement.
TGAACCCCATTCGTCATGTCCCTTCTCTCTCTCACCGCTCGTGTCGCCGTTGGCTGCTTCTGCATCTTGCAGCTGCCGCCCAGATTCTTTCTAGCTTCTTGTGAGTAGGTCTCTAGATGTAGTTTTGTACTTATGGAATCTCTTTGTTGAATTCTTTTTTTTTTTTTTGTTTCGTTGTTGTGCGATTAAAATTGAAGTAGAAAATTGATCATTATAGGGTTAGAAGATGTCGATTCTCGCGGAGTTTAGCCGATCAATTACCCGAGGTTAGGGTTTTCTTAATCGTGGGATTTTGGAGTTTGAGATTGGAGACTAGGGTTCTTTTTGTTGTTTGGATTTTCTTCTTTGGATAATATTATTGCTATTTATTCAACTCGATCACCGCTATATTAGATCAAATATATATGCTTCTTGCTTGTAGGCTCGCAAATCACATTGGGTTGCTTTGCAACTTTCGTATTACAAATACTTCCTTCTTAATTTGGCAATCAAAATTGCATTTATTAATTTATGCTTAAAATTGAGGTGCTAAATGTTTTATCCTTTTATGTTGGGAAATGTGTCGCTTATGTTTGTTTCTTTAGATTACATTAGTTCCGCATGGTGTACGTTGATTTCTTGCTTTGGTTGGGTGAAAAATAAAATGGCATGCCTATTACTACAAAATTATGTTCGGATATATAGTATGCATTTCCTTGTCTCTTTGTTCGTGGTTCGAATTTTTTGTTATTGTATGTTGAATTACTCTATTTACATTTCCACCCCGATTTATTAGGGGTTGGAGTGGCGGAGAGATTTGCTTATTATGGAATCGGTTCGAATTTAGTCAGCTATTTAACTGGAAATTTGGGCCAAAACAATCGCTATGGCAAAGTGGCTATCGTGAATTTGTGGTTCGAACGTCGCCGCTTTTGTCGATTTTGGGTGCTTTCGTGGCTGATTCTTTTTGGGGAAGATTTGAGGATGATTATTGTTGTTTGTGTGCTCTACGTATCCGTTAGTTTGAGTTTTGTTATAAATTTATCGTTACAAATGCTTAGGACCTATACTCTTTGTCTGGTAAACTTTCTTTTTGGTTAATGTGGGAGATCGTTGTCATTACGGTTCTCCTTATTATACGTGGTAAAATATCGTTTATAACGATGATTTGTGTCTTGGTTAGTAACCCCTATATTTATGGATTGTACATAGTATGCTTTACCCATTGTTTTTTCAATTTTGACCCTTTTTCAATAATAATAGCAAAAATCCACTTGGTGCATATGAGGAATATCTATTCTTATTGTCTTGATATTTCAAAATTTAAAGAGAAAACCTTGTTGTTGAAAATAATAAATGAAAAATCATTGCAAACACAAGTTTGTAATTCGTTGTTGCGAGTTCTTACATAACCAAAATTATGTGATTCTTCTTTTACTATAGTTTAATAAGCGGTACCTCTTCATCCGGGAAGTGCTAATCAATTTCACTTTTGTATTATTTTGAATTACAGAGTCTTCGTTTCTTATCCCTATTAGTTTCATTTCATTCATTCGACCCATCTAAATGCAATCTTGTTGAAGATAATACAACATGTTCTCCAAATCAGTTTCAGCTTATGTTTTTCTTTTTCTCATTGTAATTGTTAGCATTATCACAAGAAGGGCTTACACATTGTGTGCAAACTTGTGGGGCTAATCGGTTTGATAAGAAAGATGAAAATGGATGTAAAAAAAAAGCTCATTACTCAATTTGTGGTATTATTTCGCCGTTGGAGGTATTTTCTTTGAATTTTTAGTGCCAAATGTTACTCTCTGTCTAAAGTTTTTGGTGCTTTATTGACTTGGTGGTATATTTAACTCCCGAGCTCATCATTGTTTTTCATGAATGATTGTAGTGTAAGACATTTGAATTTAATATGCTTGTTACCTCTAGTCATAATGATTGTGGCTTATGGATTGAACTAATATGAGAGGATAAATTTATTATTTGCTTATTTTTACTTAGCCTTTCCAACTATATGTCATCATTCATCATTCCCATTCTTGAATTTTTTCCAACTTTGATATATTGATTGTTACATTTCATTTATATATATATATATATATATATATTTCACTTGTATTTGTCACCATTTGGTGACCACAATGTATAGAATATGCTTTGTCTCTAGTATTCTTAATATTTTTCTTTGAATATTATTGTTTGCTATTGGATTAATATTTTTCCTTTTTGAATTTTTTTATAGGTTTTTCGCAATGAAGAACTCAAGCATTGATTAGGAAGTTGATACATGGTGTTTGAAGCAACTATGGTTCACCTTTATGGTCTTTGAAATATTTTTGTACTCTATTAAACTAATACTAGATAGTCGTTTAGCTATCTATCGAGATTAAACTCATATGTTGGAACAAATTGCTTGTGTATATATTTTGAGGAATTGTATGAATATGGATGCGCTTGTTTAAATTATAAATTGTGGTTCGAAAAATTGTGTTCTTGAAATATTTAGCAATATTTTCTTTGATAGCAATGACGTGTTTTTATGCAATTATCAATTCATTTAAAAATAATAATTTTAAATTTCATAATAAAATAACTTTTAATAAGGGTAACTATTGATTTATGTGGGTATATTTTGTTGCTAAACTAATTTTTAGTGACGGGCTAAAAATTAATAATGACGATAAATGTTATCAATAAAATAACATATAGTGAGGGTAAATTACTATACAATATATATATATATATATGTATGTATAAGAAAACTAATCTTATATTTCATCGAGAGTCGGATATTAAATAAAACTATGAAAAAATGATAAATCGAAATCAATTTTAAAACAATATTCAATTGAACATAAAACATCCTTAATAAACAAAACCCAAAGATAGTCGTATGAAAGAAAAAAACTATATTCCACGTTGGCCTGCGTTATTTTATGTGTCTTGATCGTTGGATATTAAAATAGGACATAGAACCTTGTCCATTTTAAAATCGGTTTAGTCGATGCGGTGTTTATTCCATATTGACCTGTGTTTATCGTTATGTCATCCCGAGTCTTTGGATTTTAAAATACGGCAAAAACCTTGTCCGTTTTAAAATTGGCTTGAATTAGAACATTAAGGTGCAGTGTTTATTACACGTCGGCCATGCGTTTATTATTGAGTGATATCTAACTGTTACCATGCTTGTTAGAATTTCTCAATGACTTGTTCAATGCTTCTGGACTATGACCACATGTTTGTCTCATGCTAGCTCGTACTTGACATGTTCTTGTATTTGTATAAAAATTGTTTTGTCATTAGAAAATGATAATTACATTGTCTAGCCATTTAATACATTATGCACACCACGTGCATCGCACATACCCTTTCAAATGATTACATGTTTTTAAGAAAACTCTTTTAGTCCAATGGGGAATTTGGAGAGGGATCACATATACTCGTATGGGATCGAACTCGGATCATTCATCCTTACAACATATGTCTCAACCACTAGATCACAAAGTTGATCCCATATGAGTTCCATATTTAAATTATAATTTAGTTCATTTCTTTGAGAAGGGAAACAAAAGAATGATTAAGCTTTAAGCATATTTACATGAACAATCGAGCTTTCATTTTGAAAAACAATTAAAAAGAATGATTGGGCCTATCCAAATGAACAATCGAGGTTTTTTTTTTTTAAAAAAACGATTAGATGTACATTGTTAAGTTGTAAGATAGACATATTATAATTAAATTATTTATTTATACAAAGAAATGTTTGTTAATATTATCAAATATTATCAATGAAAAGATAACTTATTGTTTTCGTGTAATGAAAAGATATGAAACACAATATCTTTGCTACTACTTTAAAACCACAAAAATAATAGTTAAGTTTACCTTAAGGTCTTGAAGGAATGTTATTCTTCTTAAGAAAGATTCAATGGGTCCTCGCCATGGAGGAGTGCTTTGTGAACTTTGCAAGGAGGTTCCAAACCAAAATCGGAGAAATAAATATATTGAATTTAGCAACGGTAGCAACCGTAATAGGTTGCTATTAATGCTTTAAAATCCTTAATATATAATATACCTTAAGGCGCTTCGTCAGAAGGATCATTTTATTCTAGCCGCCCAAAAGATTCAATGCACGGATCCTCGCCAATCGCCATGGTAATCTTTGGAATGTTTTGTGAATGTTGCAATGAGATTCCCTAACCAATATTGAAGATTTAAATTGAACGCGGGGAAAGAAGGATATATTGAAGTGAGGTGATTGATGGTATCGTGATGTTGAATGACGACTAGACTAGCTACTAGCTAGTCCTTCGAGTACAAAAATATGTGTGTTTAGATATGCATACAAATAGTATTAGTTAGTTCTTTTCCACACACAAGAAAACAGACGTTAATCGAGCATTGTCTTAAGTTTTTTTTTGGTTTCGGGAATATTTCCCCTTCGTAAGCGTCTGTAGTAACTAGCTATTGCTTTTGATTATAATTAATTTTTTTATATCCGTTTGTAGTTGGAGTTGAAGTTGACGATGACGGGATTAGCTTCTTTTGACACAAGGAAAAGACATTTGAACTAACTAGTTTAATTTGGACATGAGAAGTTGGCATGTACTGCTGGTGTTGGTTTATATATCCGTTATATATCCCGGTTATATTTTTCGTAAGTGAATTTTTCTAATGACTTTTCTTTGAAGTGATTTTTATAAGTTGAAAAGTGAAATAGCCGCCATCACCACTAAACGCTCCTATAGCCTCGGTTGTGATTTAGGTTTTTTATATTGTAATGCTTGGCACAATGGTCATCATACCCATCGCTCTCGGTTCCTCAAATGGGAGGAGAAAATGTGATGATTAAATTTCATGTTACACGATTTCTCATTACTTATCCTTATATCCATTTGGTTTTTCCGGGAGGAGAAAGCACAAGTAATTCGAGACTTTGTTGTTCGTTGTTGGGCTAAACACCCTATTGCAATCATGGTTTGGAACCGTTTAGCGTTGTGATTGGAGGATCGTACACTTTCGTCGCGTCCATTATTTCGATTATCTGCCTGGTAGATGGAGCGACCTGGATCCTATATCGGTTCGTGATCTTGATTTTATCATTTGTTGTACCTTTGATCTTTTGAAAGCGCATTGAATCTTGTGTCCATAGTTATTGTTGTACATACCATTACAAGCATTAGGCAGCTTGTAAAGTTGCAATCTCAATGAATAGTATATAATAAGTTTCTATTAATGAGTTAGTTCCTAATATAGTATTCCATTTTATGTAGGGTCATCGCGGACTTTTTCTTGGCGGACCAATTCACAAGCCAGGTATCATGTTACGTTGAAATTCCTTTTGGTCGCTACTTCATATGTATGTTTAAAAGTAGTCTTTTGTATGTTTGATAACGTCACAAGGCTATGAGGAGCTTTGAATATTGCATTTGCTTCTATGGAAGGGGAAATTATCTCAAAGATTGATCGGATGCAACAATCTTGATTTGTATAATGTTTTTTATTTTATCATTGCGGTTATACCATCTTGGTTTTGCTTCCTCCAGGTTCACCTTTGTTCGTTATCTTGTTATAGAATTTTCTTTTCTATGGGTAGTTTGTTGTCCTTCTAATCGCATGACAATGTATTAAGCGATATTTATCTTCCTCTTCCATGCTTATGATTATCATCGATTCTGTTACCTTTCGATTCACATTATTGCACTTTGATTATCAATTGTAATTTACTTTTCATGCCTTGTTGTCTTTCGAGTTACTATGTTGCGGGATTATGAGATGTCAATTGAGTTCTTATCAAAGATCCAAGGAGTCTTTCTCGAGTATAAACATTTTTGATATGCCCTTAAGAATGTTTTACAATTTGAATTATCCTTAATGTGGTAAAAGGATCGAAGCAGATTTTTGGTACTTAAAAACTTTTCGATATAATTAAATAAAATAGCTTATAGTTGCTCTATTCGATTTATTTAATAGACAATGCAATCAAGAGGTTTACGGTGAGAAACATAGTCGAGCAAGTGATGTGAGGGATGTGCGCGGAAGCTTGTGCTTTTGATAGTAAGCTTTTTGGTTTCTTAATTTGTTGTTGACTTCTTCTATGGCCCATCTCGTTGCTATGTGTGAGCAAAGCATTAGAAAGAGGCCCGATAATTGATGTATGGCCCATCACGTTGTTACGTCTCTTAATGCATTTTCTTATGTGTGAATTGTGAAAAATCTTGCTTTCGACAAAGATTAGTTGGTTTATGTTTATGTTTGATCTTTGGATTTAGGTCTTGATAAGGGTAGATGTTGATAGGGGAATTAATCCGGTGTTTTTACGGATGATGATGATGATGATGATGACTCATGTTGTATTTTGTCTTTGGAAATGAAGCGTAAATACTCCTCATTTTTGCTTTTGGGGTATATTCATGGTTGTCCCCCGCTTGTGATATATATGTTAGGAATTTGTTTAGTACTCAAGAATAATCATTAGCATTTTTATTTTTTGTTTCTACTTTTTTATAATGAACTTCTTGCTAAAGAATTGAATTATGGAATTGGATTGTATGAGATGCTTTATTGATGGAGACCGGATAGTATGCAATATATATAAAGGATTTGTATTTCATTGTTATTTATCGAAAGTAAACTATATCTTTTATCTTATTCTCGATCATGGCATATGCTTTAAAACTTATGGATCCTTTAGAGTTTAGTGTTCTTTGAGTTGTTCTTTGGTAAGTTTCTTTATGGTACTATTTTGAGCCTAACTTCTTACTCCCCTCCTCCCGATTGGAAAGAAAAAAATAAAGCGATAACACACACTTAAACAATTTTACATTTTGGAAACAATGATTGAAAAAAAAATAAAGCGATAACACACACTTAAACAATTTCCCCTCCCCTCCCCTCCCCTCCCCTACTCTTGCTTCCATCAGGTTTATTATTTTCTTTTTTTTTCGTGTTCGATTTGGAAAAAGCGGTTGAAAAAAATCAGCATTTGTTTTGGACACTTAAACAATTTATCTCGATTTCTTTTAAGAAGAATTTCTAGCAATGGTCCTCAAAATCTTGTCATTGCTTATTTTCTTTTCTATGATTTGTGTTTTATGTTCGGGTATGGAGCCACGGAAACTTTGCAAAGTATATACAAACTTTACAAGGCCATAAAGATGTTGTGATGTCTATTTTGTGTTGGGATCGTTTTATTTTGTCGAACTTCAACAAAATCAGAAAGGTTATGGATGATGATATAAGGGAATGATGATGATTATGGAGACTGTTAATTTGTTTGTGTTGGCTTTATTTTTTGTTGAAGGATTTGGGGGTCGTCGTGATGATAGTATTACTTTTAGGATTGTTGATTTGTTTCTTTTGTGATGGACAAATTATATCGTACATTTGGAAATTATTGGATATCGACTTTTTATGATATTATATTTGCACGTTGTCGCTAATAGATTAATTATTTTAGAGGGTCAAAAGTATCTATAGAAGCATTCCAACAATTGGAATGTTTTTAATTCCAACAGAAAAAATCCGTTGGAATTGTTATTGGAATGTTTTCCAACAAAAAAACGTTGGAATTGTTTCTTAACTTCCAATGGAAATATACTATTGGAATGATCGTTGGAATTAATTCCAACAATATAATGTCGTTGGAAATAGTGTTGGAATAATTGTTGGAGTTCATTCCAATGATTATAGATTCCAACGAATTAATACAATTGGAATCATCGTTGGACTAAATTCCAGCGGTATAATTCTATTGGAATTCTTGTTGGAATATTCGTTGGATTTTTTCCAACAATTGAATATTCCAACGGACAAATACCGTTGGAATATTTTTCCATTGGAATTTAGTTGGAATTTTGGCATTCAACGGCCATTTTACCAACGGCTCATTTTCCGTTGGAATTTCCGTTGGAATCGATAATTCCAACGGAACTAGTCAAATTCAATGATTTTTTTCGTTGGAATTTTAATGTTTTCTTGTAGTGACATATATGTATAACTATATATACTTTTATGAACATAAATTTAAATGTATAGTTATTATACATATAAAAAATAATTCATGTTAATTTGGATATTAATGTATATATTTATTAACATTAATAGCTATATATATGTGCTCACATAAATATTTGTTACGAAAATTATATTATGGGCCCTTTTGGAGATATGACACATTATTGGGCTCAACTTCGTGGATTACCTAAAATATGCACTACCACTAAATAGATACCAAAACCCCACCACCCGGTCCACCCCATAGCTAATTAGCTATGGAGGAAAACAAGATTTAAATACATGTTTTGTTTTATAGATTCTAATAAGTATTAACACAAATAATCAAATATGATTCAAGGTCTATAATTGTATAAAATTATAATTGTTTAAAATTATAATCGTAGTGTATAATTGTTTAAAATTGTAATAAAGAGTTTTGATTTATTAATTTTACGTAAAGTGAAGAAAAAGTGAATGAAACATGCGACTCTTTTCTTAAAAATTTAAATGTGTGTTGTTCACATAAACATATGGATTCCATTGTAACATTATAACACGATTTATCTTTTGTAAAGAGGAAAAAGTTAATTCATGCATCTTCACACAAAACAATCGGGTTCTTTTTGAAAATGCGTAAAGATTTACTTTAAATTACAACTTGATTGAAAAATGTTTTAGGATGTATTTTATATGGTCACATTATGCAAATACAAAACAAGTATGCCATTTGATATGTTCAAGTAATAAGGAGACAAATCAAGCTTGCACGCATAAACATTTATAATTTAGTACATTACAAATATAATATGCTAACTAATATCAACGAAATGCTCAAATTACACTACAAGAATATCTATCAATAATGACGGAAATTTAATGAGGGCGTGCAAAAATCGTCACTAGAGGCGTGATTTGTTAAGTTTTTATGAGGGTAAAAAAGTAGTCGTTAAAGAGTTGAATTTTTAATGAGAAAATCTTAGTTTCCTAATTATTGATATCTAATCCCATCATTAATTGTGATAACAAAAATTCCCGTCATTATAGGCTACAAAATTGATTTTCATTATTTAAAAATAGAGAAATCATTTCACTAAATAAAAACCTTTTACTAAAAAATTCTAAATGAAATAACATTCTCTCTCATTTTGCACCGTTGTGGTCTTTCTTTTCTCCTTTTCAGGACCCCATCCGTCTTGTCCCTTCTCTCTCTCACCGCTCGTGTCGTTGGCTCAAGCCGTATTGTAGCAGCCGCCTGCAGATTCTTTCTAGCTTCTTGTGAGTAGGTCTCTAGATGTAGTTTTGTACTTATGGAATCTCTTTTGTTGAATTCTTTTTTTGTTTCGTTGTTGTGCGATTAAAATTGAAGTAGAAAATTGATCATTATAGGGTTAGAAGATGTCGATTCTCGCGGAGTTTAGCCGATCAATAACCCGAGAGGTTAGGGTTTTCTTAATGTGGGATTTTGGAGTTTGAGATTGGAGACTAGGGTTCTTTTTGTTGTTTGGATTTTCTGTTCTTTGGATAATATTATTGCTATTTATTCAATCGATCACCGCTATATTAGATCAAATATATATGCTTCTTGTTTGTAGGCTCTTAAATCACATTGGGTTGCTTTGCAACCTTTGTATTCTCAAATACTTCCTTCTTAATTTGGCAATCAAAATTGCATTTATTAATTTATGCTTAAAATTGAGGTGCTAAATGTTTTATCCTTTTATGTTGGGAAATGTGTCGCTTATGTTTGTTTCTTTAGATTGCATTAGTTCCAGATGGTGTACGTTGATTTCTTGCTTTGGTTGGGTGAAAAATAAAATGGCATGCCTATTACTACAAAATTATGTTGGATATATAGTATGCATTTCCTTGTCTCTTTGTTCGTGGTTCGAATTTTTGTTATTGTATGTTGAATTACTCTATTTACATTTCCACCCCTGATTTAATAGGGGTTGGAGTGGCGGAGAGATTTGCTTATTATGGAATCGGTTCGAATTTAGTCACTATTTAATCGAAATTTGGGCCAAACAAGCTGCTATGGCTAAAGGTGGCTATCGTGAATTTGTGGTTCGGAACGCGCCGCTTTTGTCGATTTTGGGTGCTTTTCGCTGATTCTTTTTGGGGAAGATTCAGGATGATTATTGTTGTTTGTGTGCTCTACGTATCCGTTAGTTTGAGTTTTGTTATAAATTCTATTGTTACAAATGCTTAGGACCTATACTCTTTGTCGGTAAACTTTCTTTTTGGTTAATGTGGGAGATCGTTGTCATTCTGGTTCTCCTTATTATACGTGGTAAAATATCGTTTATAACGATGATTTTGTGTCTTGGTTAGTAACCCCTATATTTATGGATTGTACATAGTATGCTTTACCCATTGTTTTTTTCAATTTTGACCCTTTTTCAATAAAAATAGCAAAAATCCACTTGGTGCATATGAGGAATATCTATTCTTATTGTCTTGATATTTCAAAATTTAAAGAGAAAACCTTGTTGTTGAAAATAATAAATGAAAAATCATTGCAAACACAAGTTTGTAATTCGTTCTTGAGTTCTTACATAACCAAAATTATGTGATTCTTTTTTACTATAGTTTAATAACGTACCTCTTCATCCGGGAAGTGCTAATCAATTTCACTTTTGTATTATTTTGAATTACGAGTCTTCGTTTCTTATCCCTATTAGTTTCATTTCATTCATTCGACCCATCTAAATGCAATCTCATTGCGGATAATACAACATGTTCTCCAAATCGGTTTGAACTTATGTTTTTCTTTTTCTCATTGTAATTGTTAGCATTATCACAAGGAGGGCTTACACATTGTGTGCAAACTTGTGGGGCTAATCGGTTTGATAAGAAAGATGAAAATGGATGTAAAGCAAAAAGCTCATTACTCAATTTGTGGTATTATTTCGCCGTTGGAGGTATTTTCTTTGTATTTTTAGTGCCAAATGTTACTCTCTGTCTAAAGTTTTTTGGTGCTATTGACTTGGTGGTATATTTAACTCCCGAGCTCATCATTGTTTTTCATGAATGATTGTAGTGTAAGACATTTGAATTTAATATGCTTGTTACCTCTAGTCATAATGATTGTGGCTTATGGATTGAACTAATATGAGAGGATAAATTTATTATTTGCTTATTTTTTACTTAGCCTTTCCAACTATATGTCATCATTCATCATTCCCATTCTTGAATTTTTTCCAACTTTGATATATTGATTGTTACATTTCATTTATATATATATATATATATATATATTTCACTTGTATTTGTCACCATTTGGTGACCACAATGTAGAATATGCTTTGTCTCTAGTATTCTTAATATTTTTCTTTGAATATTATTGTTTGATATTGGATTAATATTTTTCCTTTTTGAATTTTTTTATAGGTTTTTCGCAATGAAGAACTCAAGCATTGATTAGGAAGTTGATACATGGTGTTTGAAGCAACTATGGTTCACCTTTATGGTGTCTTTGAAATATTTTTGTACTCTATTAAACTAATACTAGATAGTCGTTTAGCTATCTATCGAGATTAAACTCATATGTTGGAACAAATTGCTTGTGTATATATTTTGAGGACTTGTATGAATATGGATGCGAGCTTGTTTAAATTATAAATTGTGGTTCGAAAAATTGTGTTCTTGAAATATTTAGCAATATTTTCTTTGATAGCAATGACGTGTTTTTATGCAATTATCAATTCATTTAAAAATAATAATTTTAAATTTCATAATAAAATAACTTTTAATAAGGGTAACTATTGATTTATGTGGGTATATTTTGTTGCTAAACTAATTTTTAGTGACGGGCTAAAAATTAATAATGACGATAAATGTTATCAATAAAATAACATATAGTGAGGGGTAAATTACTATACAATATATATATATATATGTATGTATAAGAAAACTAATCTTATATTTCATCGAGAGTCGGATATTAAATAAAACTATGAAAAAATGATAAATCGAAATCAATTTTAAAACAATATTCAATTGAACATAAAACATCCTTAATAAACAAAACCCAAAGATAGTCGTATGAAAGAAAAAAACTCTATTCCACGTTGGCCCTGCGTTATTTTATGTGTCTTGATCGTTGGATATTAAAATAGGACATAGAACCTTGTCCATTTTAAAATCGGTTTGAGTCAGTGCGGTGTTTATTCCATATTGACCATGTGTTTATCGTTATGTCATCCCGAGTCTTTGGATTTTAAAATACGGCAAAAACCTTGTCCGTTTTAAAATTGGCTTGAATTAGAACATTAAGGTGCAGTGTTTATTACACGTCGGCCATGCGTTTATTATTGAGTGATATCTAACTGTTACCATGCTTGTTAGAATTTCTCAATGACTTGTTCAATGCTTCTGGACTATGACCACATGTTTGTCTCATGCTAGCTCGTACTTGACATGTTCTTGTATTTGTATAAAAATTGTTTTGTCATTAGAAAATGATAATTACATTGTCTGGCCATTTAATACATTATGCACACCACGTGCATCGCACATACCCTTTCAAATGATTACATGTTTTTCTCAAAACTCTTTTAGTCCAATGGGGGAATTTGGAGAGGATCACATATACTCGTATGGGATCGAACTCGGATCATTCATCCTTACAACATATGTCTCAACCACTAGATCACAAAGTTGATCCCATATGAGTTCCATATTTAAATTATAATTTAGTTCATTTTCTTTGAGAAGGGAAACAAAAGAATGATTAAGCTTTAAGCATATTTACATGAACAATCGAGCTTTCATTTTGAAAAACAATTAAAAAGAATGATTGGGCCTATCCAAATGAACAATCGAGGTTTCTTTTTTTTAAAAAAAAAATGATTAGATGTACATTGTTAAGTTGTAAGATAGACATATTATAATTAAATTATTTATTTATACAAAGAAATGTTTGTTAATATTATCAAATATTATCAATGAAAAGATAACTTATTGTTTTGGGTAATGAAAAGATATGAAACACAATATGCTGCTACTACTTTAAAACCACAAAAATAATAGTTAAGTTTACCTAGGTGCTTGAAGGAATGTTATTCTTGCCGAAAGATTCAATGGGTCCTCGCCATGGAGGAGTGCTTTGTGAACTTTGCAAGGAGGTTCCAAACCAAAATCGGAGAAATAAATATATTGAATTTAGGCAACGGTAGCAACCGTAATAGGTTGCTATTAATGCTTTAAAATCCTTAATATATAATATACCTTAAGGCGCTTCGTAAGGATCATTTTATTCTAGCCGCCGCCCAAAAGATTCAATGCACGGATCCTCGCCAATCGCCATGGTCTTTGGAATGTTTTGTGAATGTTGCAATGAGATTCCCTAACCAATATTGAAGATTTAAATTGAACCCGCGGGGAAAGAAGGATATATTGAAGTGAGGTGATTGATGGTATCAAAGTGGGCCGAGTGAATGGCGACACTAGACTAGCTACTAGCTAGTCCTTCGAGTACAAAAATATGTGTGTTTAGATATGCATACAAATAGTATTAGTTAGTTCTTTTCCACACACAAGAAAAAGACAGACGTTAATCGAGCATTGTCTTAAGTTTTTTTGGTTTCGGGAATATTTCCCCTTTCGTAGCGTCTGTAGTAACTAGCTATTGCTTTTGATTATAATTAATTTTTTTATATCCGTTTGTAGTTGGAGTTGAAGTTGACGATGACAGATTAGCTTTTGACACTGAGGAAAAGACATTGCGAGAACTAGTTGCAAAATTTGGACATGAGAAGTTGGCATCCGTGACTGTGGTGTTGGTTTATATATCATTATATATCCCGATTATATTTTTCGTAAGTGAATTTTTCTAATGACTTTTCTTTGAAGTGATTTTTATGTGAAAAGTGAAATAGCCGCCATCACCACTAAACGGCTCCTATAGCCTCTGGTTGATCTGATTTAGGTTTTTATATTGTAATGCTTGGCACAATGGTCATCATACCCATCGCTCCGGTTCCTCAAATGGGAGGAGAAAATGTGATGATTAAATTTCATGTTACACGATTTCTCATTACTTATCCTTATATCCATTTGGTTTTCTCCAGGAGGAGAAAGCACAAGTAATTCGAGACTTTGTTGTTCGTTGTTGGGCTAAACACCCTATTGCAATCATGGTTTGGAACCAGTTTAGCCGTTGTGATTGGAGGATCGTACACTTTCGCCGCGTCCATTATTTCGATTATCCTGTCTGGTAGATGGAGCGACCGGATCCTATATCGGTTCGTGATCTTGATTTTATCATTGTTGTACCTTTGATCTTTTGAAAGCGCATTGAATCTTGTGTCCATAGTTATTGTTGTACATACCATTACAAGCATTAGGCGACTTGTAAAGTTGCAATCTCAATGAATAGTATATAATAAGTTTCTATTAATGAGTTAGTTCCTAATATAGTATTCCATTTTATGTAGGTCACACTGCCGGACTTTTTTTCGCGGACCAATTCTAAAGCCAGGTATCATGTTACGCTGAAATTCCTTTTGGGTCGCTTGCTACTTCATATGTATGTTTAAAAGTAGTCTTTTGTATGTTTGATTGTCGATACAAAGCTATGAGGAGCTTTGAATATTGCATTTGCTTCTATGGAAGGGGAAATTATCTCAAAGATTGATCGATGCAACAATCTTGATTTGTATAATGTTTTTTATTTTATCATTGCATAGTTATACCATCTTTGGTTTTGCTTCCTCCAGGTTCACCTTTGTTCGTTATCTTGTTATAGAATTTTCTTTTCTATGGGTAGTTTGTTGTCCTTCTAATCGCATGACAATGTATTAACCGATATTTATCTTCCTCTTCCATGCTTATGATTATCATCGATTCTGTTACCTTTCGATTCACATTATTGCACTTTGATTATCAATTGTAATTTACTTTTCATGCCTTGTTGTCTTTCCCGAGTTACTATGTTGCAGGATTATGAGATGTCAATTGAGTTCTTATCAAAGATCCGGGGAGTCTTTCTCGAGTATAAACATTTTTGATATGCCCTTAAGAATGTTTTACAATTTGAATTATCCTTAATGTGGTAAAAGGATCTCAACAGATTTTTGGTACTTAAAAAACTTTTCGATATAATTAAATAAAATAGCTTATAGTTGCTCTATTCTCGATTTATTTAATAGACAATGCAATCAAGAGGTTTTCGGTGAGAAACATAGTCGAAGCAAGTGATGTGAGGGATGTGCGGGAAGAAGCTTGTGCTTTTGATAGTAAGCTTTTTGGTTTCTTAATTTGTTGTTGACTTCTTCTATGGCCCATCTCGTTGCTATGTGTGAGCAAAGCATTAGAAAGAGGCCCGATAATTGATGTATGGCCCATCACGTTGTTACGTCTCTTAATGCATTTTCTTATGTGTGAATTGTGAAAAATCTTGCTTTCCGACAAAGATTAGTTGGTTTATGTTTATGTTTGATCTTTGGATTTAGGTCTTGATAAGGGTAGATGTTGATAAGGGAATTAATCCGAGTGTTTCTTCCGGATGATGATGATGATGATGATGACTCATGTTGTATTTTGTGCTTGAAATGAACTGTAAATACTCCTCATTTTTGCTTTTGGGGTATATTCATGGTTGTCCCCGCTTGTGATATATATGTTAGGAATTTGTTTAGTACTCAAGAATAATCATTAGCATTTTTATTTTTTGTTTCTACTTTTTTATAATGAACTTCTTGCTAAAGAATTGAATTATGGAATTGGATTGTATGAGATGCTTTATTGATGGAGACCAGGATAGTATGCAATATATATAAAGGATTTGTATTTCATTGTTATTTATCGAAAGTAAACTATATCTTTTATCTTATTCTCGATCATGGCATATGCTTGACTTATGGATCCTTTAGAGTTTAGTGTTCTTTGAGTTGTTCACTTGGTAAGTTTCTTTATCGGGTACTATTTTGAGCCTAACTTACTCCCCTCCCCTCCCGATTGGAAAGAAAAAAATAAAGCGATAACACACACTTAAACAATTTCTGTTTTGGAAAACAAGATTGAAAAAAAAATAAAGCGATAACACACACTTAAACAATTTCCCTCCCTCCCCTCCCCTGCTTCCATCAGGTTTATTATTTTCTTTTTTTCGTGTTCGATTTGGAAAAGCGGTTGAAAAAATCAGCATTTCGTTTTGGACACTTAAACAATTTATCTCTCGATTTCTTTTAAGAAGAATTTCCTAGCAATGGTCCTCAAAATCTTGTCATTGCTTATTTTCTTTTCTATGATTTGTGTTTTATGTTAGGTATGGAGCCCGGAAACTTTGCAAAGATATACAAACTTTACAAGGCCATAAAGATGTTGTGATGTCTATTTTGTGTTGGGATCGTTTTATTTTGTCACCTTCAACAAAATCAGAAAGGTTATGGATGATGATATAAGGGAATGATGATGATTATGGAGATCGTTAATTTGTTTGTGTTGGCTTTATTTTTTGTTGAAGGATTTGGGGTCGTCGTGATGATAGTATTACTTTTAGGATTGTTGATTTGTTTCTTTTGTGATGGACAAATTATATCGTACATTTGGAAATTATTTGATATCGACTTTTTATGATATTATATTTGCATGTTGTCGCTAATAGATTAATTATTTTAGAGGGTCAAAAGTATCTATAGAAGCATTCCAACAATTGGAATGTTTTTAATTCCAACGGAAAAATCCGTTGGAATTGTTATTGGAATGTTTTCCAACAAAAAAACGTTGAATTTTTCTTAACTTCCAATGGAAATATCTTTGTTGGAATTATCGTTGGAATTAATTCCAACAATATAATGTCGTTGGAAATAGTGTTGGAATAATTGTTGGAGTTCATTCCAACGATTATATATTCCAATGATTAATACCATTGGAATCATCGTTGGACTAAATTCCAACGGTATAATTCTATTGGAATTATGTTGGAATATTCGTTGGATTTTTTCCAACAATTGAATATTCCAACGGACAAATACCGTTGGAATATTTTTCCATTGGAATTTCCGTTGGAATTTTGGCATTCCAACGGCCATTTTACCAACGGCTCATTTTCCGTTGGAATTCCGTTGGAATCGATAATTCCAACGGAAACTGGTCAAATTCCAAATGATTTTTTCGTTGGAATTTTAATGTTTTCTTGTAGTGACATATATGTATAACTATATATACTTTTATGAACATAAATTTAAATGTATAGTTATTATACATATAAAAATAATTCATGTTAATTTGGATATTAATGTATATATTTATTAACATTAATAGCTATATATATGTGCTCACATAAATATTTGTTCTGAAAATTATATTATGGGCCCTTTTGGAGATATGACACATTATTGGGCTCAACTTCGTGGATTACCTAAAATATGCACTACCACTAAATAGATACCAAAACCCCCCACCACCGGTCCACCCCATAGCTAATTAGCTATGGAGGAAAACAAGATTTAAATACATGTTTTGTTTTATAGATTCTAATAAGTATTAACACAAATAATCAAATATGATTCAAGGTCTATAATTGTATAAAATTATAATTGTTTAAAATTATAATCGTAGTGTATAATTGTTTAAAATTGTAATAAAGAGTTTTGATTTATTAATTTTCTCAGTAAAGTGAAGAAAAAGTGAATGAAACATGCAGCTCTTTTCTTAAAAATTTAAATGTGTGTTGTTCACATAAACATATGGATTCCATTGTAACATTATAACACGATTTATCTTTTGTAAAGAGGAAAAAGTTAATTCATGCATCTTCACACAAAACAATCGGGGTTCTTTTTTTGAAAATGCGTAAAGATTTACTTTAAATTACAACTTGATTGAAAAATGTTTTAGGATGTATTTTATATGGTAACATTATGCAAATACAAAACAAGTATGCCATTTGATATGTTCAAGTAATAAGGAGACAAATCAAGCTTGCACGCATAAACATTTATAATTTAGTACATTACAAATATAATATGCTAACTAATATCAACGAAATGCTCAAATTACACTACAAGAATATCTATCAATAATGACGGAAATTTAATGAGGCGTGCAAAAATCGTCACTAGAGGCGTGATTTGTTAAGTTTTTATGAGGGTAAAAAAAAGTAGTCGTTAAAGAGTTGAATTTTTAATGAGAAAATCTTAGTTTCCTAATTATTGATATCTAATCCCATCATTAATTGTGATAACAAAAATTCCCGTCATTATAGGCTACAAAATTGATTTTCATTATTTAAAAATAGAGAAATCATTTCACTAAATAAAAACCTTTTACTAAAAAATTCTAAATGAAATAACATTCTCTCTCATTTTCTGCATCGTTGTGGTCTTTCTTTTCTCCTGTTTGAGAACCCCATCCGTCCTGTCCCTTCTATCTCTCAGCCTGCTCGTGTCGTCGTTGGCTCAAGCCGGTACTGTAGCCGTCGCCCGCAGTTCTTTATAGTTTCTTGTGAGTAGGTCTCTAGATGTAGTTTTGTACTTATGGAATCTCTTCGTTGAATTCTTTTTTTTTTTTTGTTTCGTTGTTGTGCGATTAAAATTGAAGTAGAAAATTGATCATTATAGGGTTAGAAGATGTCGATTCTCGCGGAGTTTAGCCGATCAATAACCCAGAGGTTAGGGTTTTCTTAACTGTGGAATTTTGGAGTTTGAGATTGGAGAATAATGTTTTTTTTGTTGTTTGGATTTTCTGTTCTTTGGATAATATTATTGCTATTTATTCAACTGATCACCGCTATATTAGATCAAATATATATGCTTCTTGCTTGTAGGCTCGCAAATCACATTGGCTTGCTTTGCAACCTGTATTCTGAAATACTTCTCTTCTTAATTTGGCAATCAAAATTGCATTTATTAATTTATGCTTAAAATTGAGGTGCTAAATGTTTTATCCTTTTATGTTGGGAAATGTGTCGCTTATGTTTGTTTCTTTAGATTGCATTAGTTCCAGACTGGTGTACGTTGATTTCTTGCTTTGGTTGGGTGAAAAATAAAATGGCATGCCTATTACTACAAAACTATGTTCGGATATATAGTATGCATTTCCTTGTCTATTTGTTCGTGGTTCGAATTTTTTGTTATTGTATGTTGAATTACTCTATTTACATTTCCACCCCCGATTTATTAGGGGTTGGAGTGGCGGAGAGATTTGCTTATTATGGAATCGGTTCGAATTTAGTCGGCTATTTAATCGAAATTTGGGCCAAACAATCGCTATGGCGGTGGCTATCGTGGAATTTGTGGTTCGAACGTCGCCGCTTTTGTCGATTTTGGGTGCTTTCGTGGTGATTCTTTTTGGGGAAGATTCCGAGATGATTATTGTTGTTTGTGTGCTCTACGTATCCGTTAGTTTGAGTTTTGTTATAAATTCTATTGTTACAAATGCTTAGGACCTATACTCTTTGTCCGGTAAACTTTCTTTTTGGTTAATGTGGGAGATCGTTGTCATTCGGTTCTCCTTATTATACGTGGTAAAATATCGTTTATAACGATGATTTGTGTCTTGGTTAGTAACCCCTATATTTATGGATTGTACATAGTATGCTTTACCCATTGTTTTTTTCAATTTTGACCCTTTTTCAATAAAAATAGCAAAAATCCACTTGGTGCATATGAGGAATATCTATTCTTATTGTCTTGATATTTCAAAATTTAAAGAGAAAACCTTGTTGTTGAAAATAATAAATGAAAAATCATTGCAAACACAAGTTTGTAATTCGTTGTCGAAGTTCTTACATAACCAAAATTATGTGATTCTTCTTTTACTATAGTTTAATAATCGGTACCTCTTCATCTGGGAAGTGCTAATCAATTTCACTTTTGTATTATTTTGAATTACGAGTCTTCGTTTCTTATCCCTATTAGTTTCATTTCATTCATTCGACCCATCTAAATGCAATCATTGCGAGATAATACAACATGTTCTCCAAATCAATTTCAAACTTATGTTTTTCTTTTTCTCATTGTAATTGTTAGCATTATCACAAGAAGGGCTTACACATTGTGTGCAAACTTGTGGGGCTAATCAGTTTGATAAGAAAGATGAAAATGGATGTAAAGCAAAAAGCTCATTACTCAATTTGTGGTATTATTTCGCCGTTGGAGGTATTTTCTTTGTATTTTTAGTGCCAAATGTTACTCTCTGTCTAAAGTTTTTGGTGCTATTGACTTGGTGGTATATTTAACTCCCGAGCTCATCATTGTTTTTCATGAATGATTGTAGTGTAAGACATTTGAATTTAATATGCTTGTTACCTCTAGTCATAATGATTGTGGCTTATGGATTGAACTAATATGAGAGGATAAATTTATTATTGGTGCTATTGACTTGGTGGTATATTATTTGTTAGTTGCACTTGTACAAAGTATAAGTACAAGCTCAATGTACGTAATTCACAATTCAATTCAACTCTATCAAAATCGAGTTCATTTTCTCTCTCGCTTCTCCCGCCTGTTTTTCTTCTCCAAGAATTATTTATTCATCAAGAAACTTATCTATTAACATGGTATTTGTTTGAAACGCTTCATCCGCTCATTGTTGAATTTTTTTAAATCTCCATTATCATATCGCTCAAGATCACCGATCCTTGCCTTCATCATGGCCTCCGATCCCGAGATTCCTACACGAGAGATGTCCTTTCGATGACTACACATCTCATTTCTTCCTTCACCCGAGTGATAACTCCGGTCTTTGTGATCGTATATGAACCTTTCACCGGAGAGAACTATGTTTCTTGGAGCACGGCGTGCTAATGGCCCTCAATGTCAAGAATAAAAGTTGCTTGATGGCTCACTTCGCATTCCTTCCCATCTTCTTCGATCTTGTACAATTGTTGGCGGCGCCAATAACCGGTGCTATCTTGGATTCTTAATTCCATTTCTAAGGAAATCCGCCAAAGTCTATTGTATTTTACAAGTGCTCAAAAGGTATGGGATGAGTTAAAGACTCGATATGTTCGTAGTGATGGACCCGTATGTTTCACCTTGATAAATCACTGAAGTTCTATCTTTCAAGGAACTCAATCCATTCCGCATATTACAACAATTTAAGCTGACAATAGAAAACTAACTAAACTAACTATATAGTTTAACTAGAGTTTAACAAAAACCAAAACCTAATCGGTTCGATTTTAGAATTGGAACCCCGAGGCAATTATTACGCCATTACGGTTCCTCCAAAATGAGGAACCAGGAACCAACAGATTCAGAATCGTGGTCACCCCTAACTATAGCAAATTTGTTATGTCATTGAGGCGAGATCCATATATTTAGTCCTTTTTTATTTTAAATTTGTTCTTTAAATTTGAAAATTTTAGAATTTTAGTCCCGTGCCTCCTCCTATAGGCGCTATAGCACATCTCATAAGAATTACGAAGTACCTTTTCTTTCATACAAAGTACTTTTTCCTTTTTTAGGATTTACGGTCACTTGTATATGCTGACTTGCTGAGCTCGAAATGGTACCTCACTATCGAAAATTTAACTAATAAATCTCTAAACAGATTAACATTTGTAATTAAGAAACAAAAAGAAAAAAGCAGAGGAACTTAAAGACCAAAAAGTTACCTAGCCATTTGCAGTGTACTTCAAACATTTTTCCAAGACACATAACCGGTTCCAACCAAGCAAAAGAATACACTGATTTGTTCGGCAATTTTTACGGCCATTTGTAGTATACTTTAAGCATTTTGGATTTCTATACCCCAAATCAAGATTTTTTTTCCATCTTTAAATTTGATTTCGTGGATGCATGTGACATTATTCTATAAATATAACGGAACAAATACTACAATCACATTTTCCTAGTTGTAATTAATGTTTTGAAAAGTAAAAGTAATACGTAAACTCCTTACTTTGTATTCCAACGGCGGTGTGAGCAAAGAGATAGAAAAATGGAAATGAGAATGGGTTAGAAAGGGGTCAAACTATTTGTAACAAGCTGGTGAGGTATAAAGGTCCATTCACATTCCAAATCGTGGCATACAGATTCCTCAACGCGCGTGTGCTACAAAACCCAGCATTTTAAAGAAACTTTCGTGCATAATTAGTTAGGCTAAATTGCAAAAATATACCGTAACTATTATATGGTGGCAAAAGAGGACATTAACTTGTTTAAGTTGTAATTTGAGACAATAACTTTAAAAAGTGGCAAAATAAGGACAAAATCTGGTCGGCGATTTCGATTTTGTTTTTTCCGGTCATCTTGGCCGATGTGTACAAATGACATGGCAATTTTGTGTGACTTGAAACAAAAAAAAACAGAAATAAAACGCGGAAAGATAGCATTTTTACTATCTGTTTTTAGCTCTAAACCCAACAAAAATTCCAAATCAAATGACAAAATGAAAAAACCCTAATTCGAAAACCCTTAACATCCTCATTTCTTATTGTCAAAAATTGGAAGAATCCAAACGATTTGGTATTTCTAGTGTTGAATATTTTTCACGAACGAAGGAAAATGGTTTGTGGGCATAACCAAGAAAACTCAAACTCACCTCCCCCATTGTATGGTGAGTGCGCCCGATTCATGGGGCTTGTAATGTGTATTTGGATTTTAGCTTGGTTTTAATAATAAAAAATTGAACATTTGATGTGTTTAAAAGTCCCCATGTTGCTTAGTCCATTTTTGTCTCTTTGTCTCTCCTAACATGTGGGTCTAGTAGTAAGACTTTTATTTTCTTATTTTAATTTGTGAGTGTATATCTCTGTTTATTTTTGTTGTTGTTACTTATGCATATTTTTTTATTTAGGTGAAAATGACCTTTCATGTAATAATATATGGGATGGTATTGATTTCAATGAATGGGAAGGATTAGAGGAAGGTGATGGGGAACATATTCTGGGCAAGCGTAAACCGGAGATGGGGTTGGTGAGAGGGATTGTCTTTGAGGAGATTCATATGATATTTATGATGATGATGAGGATATAGTGCATAATGATTTGGACTTGGATGAAAATAAGGTTAGTGATGATGAGGAACATGATCGACTTGTATTCAATCCTTCGGTGTTGTATGACCCTATATTTGAAATTGGTATGACATTTAGCACAAAGGATGAATTCAAAAAAGGTGTGCAATCACATGCCATACAGACTAAAAGAACTGTAAAATTTACTAAGAGTGATAAGGGCAGGGTGTATGTGAGATGTGCAGATATGGATTGTCAGTGGAAACTTAGTTTAATAAAGGTGAAAGAACAATCCAGTTTTCAAGTTAAAGAATATAACTATAACCATTCATGTCCACAGACATTTCATGTGAAAAATATGAAAAGTAATTGGTTAAGTAGCTGATGATATTTGTCATTATTTAAGTCGATCCTAAAAGGAATGTGAAAGGATTTAGAGTTGATGTGATTAATGAGCCGAGGTGCCATGTTTCTAGGGATCAGGCATATAGAGCTAAGAGAAAAGCACTTAAAATTCTTGAGGGATCTCCTGACTATCAATATTCTAGGTTATGGGATTATGCTGAGGAGCTTAGGAGGACTAACCCTGGTTCTACAGTAATTTTGGGGACTGAAAATGATCAAGAGGGAAATTGCAGATTTAGTAGGTTTTACACTTGCTTCTATGCACTAAAGAAAGTGGTTTTATCGGGTGTAGACCTATAATAGGGGTGGATGGATGCATGGAAAGAATTGAAAGAATGACATGGAAATGGTTGAATGAGAAACCACCATAACACCGGAGTAGATCTCATTTTAATGAGTTCTCAAAGTGTGATATGTTGTTAAATAATGGTTGCGAGACATTTAACTCTTTGCATTTTAGAGGCTAGAGAGAAATCAATTATTACTATGCATGAATGGATCAGAGAATATCTTATGAGAAGAATGCAAGAAAACAGGATAGGTCGCCACAAAGTGGAAGGGGGAATTCTCGCCTAAAATCATGAAAATTCTTGAAAAACATACTTGAAAAAGTTGCGATTACATTCCAATAAAGTCGATGACTGCATTTTCGGATTAATTGCATTCATGGGACCCAAAGATTGTGTAGATTTAGGACAAAGATCATGCACTTGTATAATATGGGGTCTAAGTGGAATTCCATGCAAACATGCCATTAGAGCAATTGGATTTCAAAGAGGTAGGGTAGAAGATTATGTAGATTCATGTTACAAAGTTGAGACATACAAAAATGTGTATGCTCCGCAATATATGGAATTAATGGTGAGCAACTTGGGAAGCCATCGATTTCGTTCCACCTTTACCTCCAAATTTTGGAAGGGTGTAGGGAGGCCCTCAAGAGCAAGGAAGAGGGAGAGTGATGAGCGGTGGTCAAGCAAAAGAAGATAAGAGGTCAAAATCCTATGAAGTTAAAGAGCGTGAAAGAAAGAATCGGCTTACTTGTAGAAAGTGTGGTGTGCAAGGACACAATCCGCTACATGTTCAAACACTATAAGAGAAGATACTCAAGAAAGCAATGGCCAAGTGAGGCAGACAAAAATTTAAGGGTAATAGCTAATTGTTAGTTTATTCATTATTATTGTTACATTTTAATACATTGATTGGTTCATTTAATCTCAATTCTCGGTGAGAAGACACGGAGGTGTGTCACATGCAAACAATTCAAATATGGAGAATCCAATGCCTCAAAATGATCAACAACCATCTGTGAGTATTAATTTATAGAGTAAGTCTCTTGTGAGACGGTCTCACGGATCTAAATCCGTGAGACGGACCTCCCTAAGGGCTCCGTCTTGAGAACATGAACCATGAAAATAAATTTAAAAATAATAATGAACCATGAAGAAATAAAAATAAACCCTAAAAACATGAACCATGAAGAATAAACCCGAAAAACAAAAATAAACCCAAAAATAAAAAATAAACCCTAAAAAAATTAAAAATCCTAAAAACCCAAATCGGTTAAAAATAAACCCAAGAAACAAAATAAACCCAAAAAAACAAATATAAACCCAAAAAAAATAAAATCGAAAAAAAAAAACCTTTAAAACTTTGTGTAAGGGCTTCGTCTCACGGGATCTAAATCCGTGAGACCGTCTCACTCAAGTTTTTTTCCTAATTTATATGATTAAATATGCTTTTACAACTACTTTCTCGATTAGTTAATATTTTTATAGGGTTCAAGATGGGACAACTCTACAATTTTACCACCTAGACAAGAAACTCAAGAAATTGAGGTGATAATAGAGGAAGTGCCCACCCAACAGTCCGAGACCCGTGTTAAACCATCGCAAAAATTGTCGCCTATGGGCCCTTCAATGTACAATCAAATGCTTAATTCTAGATGCCCAATGATGCCAACATTTCATGATTCATCTCGTGCAACCCAAGGAGACCAAATTAGGGGACCTCTAGTTTTTATTGGTGAAAGACCTATAATTTCTTGTAGCACCAAAAAGACGGCATCAAAACAAAAGTGATCAACAATTCCAGTCAAAGAAATCAGTGGTGTTTTGTTTGTTGTTATTTGACCTTTTGAAACTTTTTGACAATTGCTATAGTAACCAATGGGCCCTTCAATGTACAATCAAATGTAAAGTAGCAATTGTGGCTACTTTTTATTTTGTTTAGTTTTTGTCTCAGCATGTTCTTTGATTTGTCCTCTTTATAATATTGTGACATGTCTTTTACTAAACAATGACTTTTATAATATTATAACTATTGTATAGTTGTGGTGTTTTGTTTTTATTAATAATTTAGTAGACTAGAGTAGAAATAGCACAAATCTGCATTCAACACAATATTATAAATTGGACAATTCATTTATACAAACTATCACATATCTTAGGCCCAAACCACTACATAATACAATTTCAAGTGAAAAAAAAACACTACATAATGCAGGAATCCAACTTCAAATTAAATGAGAATTAAGCCAACATCCTGGAAGCATTGTGCTTTGTTAACCCCATTCACCCCATCCACCTTGAATGATGGCATACTCCAACATGTGATAACAAGCTTTGCGCGGAATGATCACCAATCTTCTTAGCTTCTTGTTTTGGCACTTGAGTTTCACAAGCTCCGTGTTTTCAAATTTGAGCTTCCCAAGCTCTGTGTTTTCAAATTTGAGTTTCACAAGTTCTTCATTCATGTTATTGATCCTCTTGAGCAATCGGGGATGATTGCCTAGCCCGACGACATATCGGAGGGTCTTCCCAACTGAAAAATCTACATCCTCCTCTCTACCATAACCAAAAAATTAATAAATTGAGAATAAATAACATATCAAATAAAAAAATAAATAATTTTTATTTAAAGAATTTGAAACTAGAAAACCACCTTCAACAAAACTCCATTCTCCAAATAAGATTTCAAAGAGCTCAACCCAACAAATTTCGATTTTAAATATGGAAAAAACTTACATCATACTCAAGGCAAGAATGGAACCTTCTTCCTGGGTTATCTTCCGTCCACGAAGTGCGAAGAACAACCTTCCTTCCACAATGGCAATCCACATACCCTGTAACGTAAGACATCCTCTTTCTTGTTCGAGATTTTCTTTGATCGATGAAAGCTTGAGAACATTTAATTTTGTAGGGATTTTCTGCAGGATTAGTTAGGGCTCAATTATGAATGGGATGGGGTAATTTTATTTATGTTGTTTTTTCTTTTGTTTCCAAGTCACACAAAATTGCCATGTCATTTGTACAAATACCAAGATGATCGGAAAAAACAAAATCGAAATCCCCGACCAGATTTTGTCCTTATTTTGCCACTTTTTTAAAGTTATTGTCTCAAATTGCAACTTAAACAAGTTAATGTCCTCTTTTGCCACCATATAATAGTTACAGGGCATATTTTGCAATTTAGCCTAATTAGTTAAAAGGTTTTTCTTAGTATATAATTTCAACTTAGGGTTTATGGCCTTTTTCGATAACTTGGAGCGTTGGTATTTAAAACTCAACCATCTTAGTCTAATTTAATACTATTTAGTATTTACTAAATAGCGGTGAATACAAATAAATTATAATTATTTTTTTTGATGAGAAAGTTATAAAACATAATATCTTAAGGACTCGTTTGGCATTTTGGATGGAATTGGATAAAATAATATGATGGGATAGGATTACACTGTTCATATATTATATAACACCAAATAATATTGTGTTTGGGATGTATGATTGAGTAAAACAAAATTTGGGTATGCAATCCTATATTATGTTTGGGAAAATAGAGTAAGTGTGATAAAAATGTAAAATATCTCTTATACCCTCACTAAAATTTTACATTGTATTGAAACAACTAATTGAGCCATTGCCATCCTCCTCCTCACCTCTGTTGAACAAAATTCATATTTCACTGAAAGCCATTTTCGGTGCTTGGAAAAAAATGCCGGAATAGTAGCGCCTCCTCCAATGCCGGAATAGTAGCACCCATTTTCGAACGCCATTTACAATCGCCAATGCCGGAATAGTAGCACCTCCTCCAATTCGGTTTTACCTCATTTTGAGAAAAATAAATAAAGGAAACAACAAACAACACACATTAGAAACAAAAAAGAACCATTTTTAACTCCTTAAGTTGGATTAAGATGGATTCACACTTAAAAGTTAGGGTTCGGAACCACACCAATTTTTTTGCACCATCGTTGAGAAACAGTTAACCAGAATCGAGTGACAAAATATAAAAACAGGTGAAATTGAAAATGAAGAACCTTAGCATATTAATTTCAGAAGCAAAATTTAAGAAATCGAAAAAAATTACCCAAAAAATCGACTGAAAAATGGTCGGAGTTGGCTTACCTTATCGATCAATCCACACAGAATTGGCAGTAGGGTTTCTCACTTTGGGGAAGAAGGCTGAAGTTGTGAGCAAACTTATATGTGGTTCATTAGCAATTAGGCACTCAATAAGGGGCATGGAAGTCATTTCACAAGCCAATGTGAGGACAATTTTGTCTTAATACAATGTGGGAATATTTGGGATAAATGAATCTCAGGGGTGAAGGTGGTATTAGTTATCACGCATTTTGAGGATTACAATCCGGGCCCGAATTCAAATCACGGGCTTCAATCACACATCCCAAACATGGGTTAAGTAGGGATAAAAGGCTGAATCCTATCCAATCCTTATTCCCAAACGAGTCCTAACTTTAATAATTTATCTCTAATTCACCATTTCAGGATTTGATGGCGATTGAACAAAAGTACATATTCGCGAAGGGCTTCCGTGGGGCCGGGGGTGCAATGTTGGCGGGAAACTATCTGAGCTTTCCCGCCAGGGATATGCAGAAAGCCCTAGGTTCCTTTTTAATTAATTCATCGCATGACTCAGAAACACTGAAATAGTTAAAACACAGCGTCTCCTTGATCTTTCAAGTAGGAAGGGAAAAACGGCCAGAGGCGGATCGGGGAAATGGAGAGTAATGGTGGCGGCAGATTCTGTGTGGACGAGAAAGCGGTGCGGGTGGAGAACATCTTCTTGGAGTTCCTCAAGACCTTTAGAGTGGCGGAGGACGGCCGTGGAGGCTACAACCCCTACTATGAGGCTGAAGTGGAGGCGATGAGGCCCAACGACTCCAACACCATGTTCATCGACTTCTCACATGTGATCCGGTTTAATGATGTTCTCCAGAAGGCCATCTCCGATGAATTCATCCGCTTTGAGCCTTACTTGAGGAATGCTTGCAAGAGATATATCATGGAGCTCAAGCCCACATTCATCGCTGAGGAAAATCCAAACAAAGACATTAATGTCGCCTTCTACAACCTCCCCATCGTTAGGAGATTGAGGGAATTAACTACCGCCGAGATTGGAAAACTGGTATCAGTGAGCGGCGTTGTCACCCGCACCAGTGAGGTTCGCCCTGAGCTTCTTCAGGGCTCCTTCAAGTGTTTGGAATGTGGAAACGTCATTAAGAACGTTGAACAGCAATTCAAGTACACTGAGGTTTGTTTGAATCGATTCCTTAATTTGTCATCACACGCACAACAAAACCCCCACCCCCTTATCTTGTTCCTGAATCGTGCTTTTTCCTTGGTGGTAGTTTTGTTCAGTGAATGGAGGTTATTGGGAGAAGTTTTTGCGGGTGATTGGGGGAAGAGGGTCTGGATGTAATGTATTGAGATGTGTGTATTAGTAGAGAAAAAAATGCATCATGAAGTCTTATGAACCTTTGATTGGTGATTGGGGAAAATGATTGGGGAAGTGGGTAATGGGAAATCTAAGAAAATTTCACATGACGACTTTTTCGTTGATTCAAAATCAGCTATTATGAAATCTGTCTTAAACGTAGTGGCAGTTTCTTTCTCAATGTAAACAATTAAATTATCTGATATAAAGTTATTATCGATTTTGCTCAGAATTGAAGTCTTGTTTTGATTCTTTGCTGAAAAAGTTCTCTACGATGATGATGTAGATACCGCAAGAGTTAATACTAGGATCAACCAAGTAATATGTTTTAGACTTTCTTGTTTTGGTCAATTAAGGAAGTAAGAAAATCAAATATCTAACACTACTTTGATATTTAATTCTACAATGATATATATACATTAATGTTTAGTTGGAAAATTGGTGGGGCTAAATTCCCCCCTACATGAGGTAATACCCCTGCTACAAACAGTGCTGTTGTTCTATGTATGTCTTCTGGCACTGGGTGTAAGTGACAAACTTTTTTGGTTGGTTATATGTAGCGCATTGTAGTTGAAAGAAAAAAAAGTGAAACCAATTAGGATCATACAGAAATGGGACTTAAATAGTATAGAGAATTAGTAGGAAATTAGAGTGTTCTACGTATGAGAATACTACTTTTTGATTTTAATTCAAAATTCTTATTAGTGCATGAATAATTGACCTGGATGTGCTATCAGAAGCTAGAGGGTTGAAACTGACTCCATTGACTTCATTTGTGTTTGGATGTTCTAATCTTAACTTGCAGCCAATTATCTGCATGAACGCAACATGCCAAAACAGAACAAATTGGGCATTGCTGAGACAAGAGAGCAAATTTACAGACTGGCAGAGAGTTCGAGTGCAGGAGACGTCCAAGGAAATACCTGCAGGTTCACTTCCCAGGTCACTCGATGTCATCCTACGTCATGATATTGTTGAACAAGCCAGGGCTGGCGACACGTATGTCCTATTTATTTGCAACATTTCACTAAGAATCCTTTGTTTCAGTTGATAGTGATCAGCACATTTATAGTGTTTCCACATGTAATGTTGTTGCAGGGTTGTATTTACTGGCACAGTGGTCGTTTTACCTGATATTCTAGCATTGGCTTCTCCAGGGGAGAGAGCAGAGTGCCGAAGAGAATCTTCTCGCAAGAATACCATAACTGGTCAAGAAGGTGTCAAAGGCCTTCGTGCATTGGGTGTGAGAGACCTATCCTATCGTCTTGCCTTTATAGCCAACTCAGTACAGGTTGGTGACTTTGGTATTGTATCTTGAATCATTGAATTGACAGCAGGCATCTAACAAAAGCTCCACAATTATTTGTGTATTATTGTGTGCTTACACTTCACTTAACACTTGACTTTCCCTTCTTTTTATGTGGGTGTTTTTCTTATCCCATTCCAGGTGTGTGATGGCAGAAGGGACACTGATATCAGAAACAAGAGAGATGCTGATGAAGATGATAGCCAGCAATTCACTGTAAGTTCCTCGATCAGCAAATTTAGTTTCAGTATGTTAGTGTTTGTGTAAATTATTAATGCCTGGTTTTATGTAACTCCTCTTGTTGCCCTCAACCCTTAATTAATATGCCTTTATTACAAGTTTTCCATGAAATTTGCTGCATTGCTTAACTCTGAGACAGAGAGAGTGAGGTAACTGAAGGGTGTGCCTACCTTCAATTTGGGGCCACTTTTTTCTGTTTCCACTGAGATTCTGTAAAGTCAGCTCTTTTCTTTACACCCTTCCTCTTAACTCTGTACCATTTTTCCATTGTTTGACTGATTTGACAGGCAGAAGAGTTGGATGAAATCAAACGAATGAGGAATACTCCCGACTTCTTTAACAAGCTTGTTGATAGCATTGCACCAACTGTCTTTGGTCACCAAGATATCAAACGGGCAATTATGCTCATGCTCATGGGTGGTGTCCATAAATCTACACATGAAGGCATCAACTTAAGGGGGACATCAACGTTTGTATTGTGGGAGATCCAAGCTGTGCGAAGTCTCAGTTTCTGAAGTATGCAACTCTTTCATGTTGATAGAGTCTCATTGCTTGTTCTATTAATCTGCTAAATTTTGCTATTGCATTTGTCTTGCAGGTATACATCAGGCCTAGTTCCAAGATCTGTCTATACATCAGGAAAATCTTCATCTGCTGCCGGGCTTACTGCAACTGTGGCCAAAGAACCAGAGACTGGTGAATTCTGCATTGAGGTAATGTTTCAATTCTATTTTGTTTTCTTCTTCGGATTGGAGACTTGTGGCCTGACTTGTGCGTCTGGAAATTTGAAAGAAAGTCTTACTGTCCTTCATGAGCTCTTGGATGCATTTATGCTCTTTTCACACCAAGCAGTTGAGCTTCAAGAACCCAAATAAACTTCACCTCCAAATTCAGAATTTTCCTTTTTACTTCCAATCATTAAATATGAAATAAACGACACTGAGTGTTACAGGCATCATTACACTGACAGCTTAAATCCTCACTTTTTTTCCCCTGCAAGCTTTCCTGATTTTATATTTATAAGTTCCAGTTTAGTAGTATTTATTAATTGCTATCAGGCTGGTGCACTGATGCTTGCTGACAATGGCATCTGCTGTATCGATGAGTTTGACAAGATGGATACAAGAGATCAGGTAATTGTAACTGTATATAATTGTCCTAACCACCCACCCACGGGTTGAACCAAACCATTTGAAAAACTGCTTATTTTTGGATCTTGCATGTACTTGAAGGTTGCCATTCATGAAGCTATGGAACAGCAAACAATAAGCATAACTAAAGCTGGAATACAAGCAACATTGAATGCTAGAACATCAATCTTAGCTGCTGCAAATCCTACAGGAGGGCGCTATGATAAGACTAAACCCTTGAAGGTGAGCATGTAACTATCTGCTACAATATGGAAGAATTAGGGGGCTGCTTCTAATTGTTCCATATTAGGTGCAGCCGCCTAATATGGAGCAATCCTCACTTTCCTTTGCAATCTGGTCAGTTGCATGCTTTTTGCATATTAATGATTCTGTTATATATTTCTACAGTATAATGTGGCCCTTCCTCCAGCCATCCTTTCAAGGTTTGACCTCGTATATGTGATGATTGATGACCCAGACGATCAAACTGATTACCATATAGCTCATCATATTGTGAGAGTTCATCAAAAGCGCGAAGATGCACTTTCTCCTGCATTTACTACGGCTCAAGTGAAGCGCTACATTTCATATGCAAAGACTCTGAAACCAAAGGTTTATGCCTCCTGGCTTTGGCAGAAATCTAATTTTGATACTGTTTAAATGGTTCTTGCTTGACAGAATTCATTGTTATGCAGCTGAGCGCTGAAGCTAGACAATTGTTGGTGGAATCTTATGTTTCCCTTCGCAGGGGAGACACAACTCCTGGTACTAGAGTTGCTTATCGCATGACAGTAAGGCAACTGGAGGCACTGATCAGGCTCTCAGAAGCACTTGCGCGGTGCCATTTAGATACTCAGGTACTTAAATTACCTAGAAAACTTAAAGCTTTCTCAGAAACTTACCTGCCTCAGCTCATTTATTTGATATGGATAGGTGCAACCTCGCTACGTGCGTCTTGCTGTGAGATTGCTGAAGACATCAATAATCAGGTAAGAAGCGATAAACGACTTCCTGCAAGACAAATAACCTAGTTATAGCTTTTCAGTAAAAAATATTAGTCATGCTTGTTTATTTTGATTGCCTTGCAGTGTGGAGTCAAGTGAGATTGATTTATCAGAGTTTCAAGAAGAGAATAATGATGGTGATGATGGCAGTGGTGGCAATGGAGATAATGTTTCTGGTCAAGGTGAGGCTCATTCAAATGGTCCAACACCTCAGCCAGCTTCTGAAAATAAAGGTCAGGAGATTTCATTCCAATGTGCATCTCTCTTTAGCTTTTTAATAATGCAAACAACTCTTTATTGTATCGTCATTATGCAGAAAGTGCAGCAGGCCCTGCAAGCAGGCAAGGAAAGAAACTGGTAATAAGCGATGAATACTTTCAGAGAGTTACTCGAGCCCTTGTCATGCGACTCCGACAACACGAAGACACTCTAATGCACGGAGGTGATCCGCATGCATAATGTTAATCAGCTTTTATCTTTTGTTTTTTTGACCAAAGCTTTTATCTTATTTATAACAAGGGATAATTACAAAAACTCTAGAGGTTTTTGAAAATTACAAAAAAAAAAAAAAATTGAGGTTGGATTCCACCTTATATTTTCTCCCTTCATAAGCAAAAGAACATTTCAAAACCCCCCGACATTTATAGAAATATTGCAGTTATCTCTTTAAATTTAAAATATAATCAAACCTAAGGATTTTTTTGTAATTAGCCCAAACCTATTGTTTTGTAAATTTGAAATGTTTCTGGATATTTTTGTAATTAGCCCAATCTTAAGGATTTTTTTGTAATAACTAAAAAAAGACCGTTTTATCTTGGCAAGGTGGACCATCCAGAGACAAAACAAAGAGAAAAGGGATAAAAGATGGTGATTTTTGTCTATTTGTTTTAAAGTTTCCTTATTTTAACGGTAGTTACCTATGACTTGTGCAGGAACAGGATTGGCTGGACTTAGACAGAGGGATTTGATACAGTGGTACGTTAGTCAGCAGAATGAGAAAAACAATTATAGTTCGATGGAAGAGGCAGCAGCTGAAGTCACGAAAGTTAAGGCCATTATTGAGGTAGATAGCCATGATATGGGCACTTATTGGTAAATTTCTAGTCGTTTATCTTGAAGATACGTGCAAGTGATTTGACGTTTTATTTGCTTGTATGCAGAGCTTGATACGAAGGGAAGGCTATCTAATAGTTGTGGATGATGGTAGACAAGATGTAGAAGACGGTGAAAATGCTAGACCTGCATCAAGAAATGACAGGATTTTAGCTGTGGCACCAAATTACGTCCAAGATTGATCCAGTATCTTGACTGAATTAGTCAAAATATTATCAAGCTGATTTCTAATTGCAACCCAATCCGTAAACAGTTTCCAATGGGAGGAACTTAGGATGGTGAAAGATGTCTTCGGCAAACTTTATCATTGAAACTATTTATGATTGGTATGACAGATGTCTTTGGCAGACTTGTATCATTGAAACTTGGACAGGAAGGCAACTTTTAACTTTTTAATCTTTATGTATTGAATGTATTGGAAAGTCATTGCAATGGATACTTCATTCTTCATGAGGTTCAAAATTTTGGTGCAGTCAAGAGAGTTTCTTATCAGCCCCTGAGGTTGTGCTTAGATACAAAAAAATTCACTTTTCGTTCCGCTAGGTAAATTTTTTTACCGAGAAAGATGATTGCTTGTCAAAATTTTCAAAAATACACTATTCACTCTCTCATTTTTTTCCCACATTTCTTACACTAATTACATATACCCACTTTCCCAAAAAAAAAAAAAAAAACAAAATTTCCAAAATGAAAGTATATTCAATTCTTTGCATG
The DNA here is from genome assembly GCA_016081115.2 of Rehmannia glutinosa. Classification (NCBI taxonomy): domain Eukaryota; kingdom Viridiplantae; phylum Streptophyta; class Magnoliopsida; order Lamiales; family Orobanchaceae; genus Rehmannia; species Rehmannia glutinosa. The sequence continues at coordinate 101,597,769 of CM071934.1, read as the reverse complement.
AGGCCTTTTACATTCTTTTTTTTTCTCGGAAGACTTTTCTCCCGTCCTCAGTTCTCTCTCTCTAAAAGCAAATTTTATATTATAAGCCTCAAAAACCATTTACAATTCGGAGCCAAATAGGCTAAGTCCAACTTAAGGACAAAACTTAAGTGGGTAAGAAGGGAACCTATCCAAAAGGGAGCCTCGACCAAACCAAACACGAATGCAATGCAGATGAGCCAACACACGAGCCCGAAACGAGAAAGACCACCACCGAGAAAAACTCTCCTAGTAGACATCCACCAACAAAAAGCCCTAGCATCCAAACTTTTTCATTCCCTATCATGTGAGAAAACAACACTGGACATTGGTTGCAAAGAGAAGAGAGCAGTTTGAGGTCAAAGCACCACTACCCATTAAGTAAACCAGGTTGCAATTAAGGAATTTGAGGAATGATTTTTGTATATTTATCACTAAGAGATCAGTAAAATCATACAATTGAAGGAGGAAATAATCCCAGTAATCTAGCTTGTACAATGGAAAATGAATCACCTATATAATGAAGAAATAAGAAAATTTAAAGGCACACCAAATGTGCAATTTTGCAACTCTATCGGCACACTAAATGTGTTGATTTGCTGCTGTACTTAATGGCCTGATCTTCTGCTCTATCATGCCCCACAAGCGCAAGGGTCGTGGAAAGACGCTAAGCTTGGATTGAAGAAGAAATTGTTGTCGAGGCAGTGGTTTGGTGAGAGAATCATCAAGTTGATAACTTGTATGAACATGAGAGATGCGAAGAAGCTTCCGAGAGACTTGTTCACGCACAAAATGAAAATCAATTGCAATATGCTTCATACGTGAATAGAAGACTGGATTGGAGCATAAGTAAGTAGCTCCAATATTGTCACAATAAATTGTTGGGGAATCTTTGAGAGAGATATTAAGCTCACGGAGCAGGTTGGTGACCCAATTTACCTCACCGATGGAAGTGCGACGACACAATATCCGGACTCCATTGAAAGAGAGCCATTGTAGATTGTTTCTTGGAGCACCAACTAATGGGGTTGGAGCCAAGAAAGACAACATATGCTGATGTAGAATGACATGTATCAGAATCTCCGGCCCAATCCGCATCGGCGAAGGCATGAAGTGTAAGTGTAGTTGGAAGTACCCTTGAGATATCGAATGATGCGTTTAACTGCAAGCCAGTGAGTAGAAGTTGGTCTATGCATGGATTGGGCTAATTTATTTACAACATAGCTAACATCTGGACGGGTAACAGAGAGGTATTGAAGTGAGCCAAGCACTTGACGATACTCAGTTGGGTCATGACTAGGTGAACCATCATTAAGCTTGAATTTCTCTGAAGTAGATAATGGAGTAGTGACTTCCTTGGCTTCCAACATATGAGTGCGCTCAAGAAGATCAAGAATATACTTTTGTTGAGATAAAAATAAACCATTGGAAGTCCGAGTAGTTTCAACACCCAAGAAATAATGGAGCTTGCCGAGATCCTTTAGAGAAAACCTGGTGGAAAGCTTACTGGTAAAGTTACGAATTATTAAATGGTCATTGCCAGTAAGAATGATGTCATCCACATACAAAAGCAAATACATAATCTGACTTCCAGAGGTGTAGATAAAAAGAGAATTATCACTCCTAGATTTGACAAATCCAGAGGCAAGAATAAAAGAGCTGACTTCATTGTACCATGCCCGAGGAGCTTGACGAAGTCCATAAATTGCTTTATGTAACTTACATACATGTGTAGGATATTGAGCATCAATAAAGCCTTGAGGTTCTTTGCATGAAAGAAAAAGCCCCGCAAAATCTAATTGATTCAGAACCCAACCATGAGTCACAACAATAGTAAGAATTAGTCGAATTGTGGTTGGTATCACAACCGGGCTGAATGTGTCTGTAAAATCAATACCACGTTGTTGATGAAATCCTTTCGCAACAAGTCGAGCCTTATAGCGAGCAACTGAACTATCTGGGTTCCTTTTGATTTTATAAACCCATTTACATCCGATAATATTTTGTGTAGGTGAAGAAGGAACAAGAGACCAGGTTTGATTTTTTTGTAGAGCAAGAAATTCTTCTCACATGGCATCACGCCACTGAGAATTCTTGATAGCTTGGGTGAATGATTTGGGTTCTGTTACACCAGGGGTGGGGGAGTGTGAAGTAGTAATGTTTAGGGAAAATGGTTTTCTTGGTTTGAAGATATTGTTTTGGGCACGAGTAACCACACGCAATGGTTGAATAGGTGTTTTAGAGGTTACAATAGGCATGCCTGAGGAAGTAGAGCAAGAAGCATCGTGGCATAGAGTGTTTAAGTTTACAAAACCATAATCTAGCGATGTTTCATAGGAAGTTGATGGGCCATCTTCTTGTGTTGGAGAATGATGAGAGAGCGATCTTGGAATGAGACGCGGTGAGGACATCTGTTGAGTGAGTGTAACTAAATAGGTATATCGGGAAATATTTGAGGTGTACATAATATAGTGGATTGGTGAGCTTCTGTATTTCTTTGTGATGGATTTTTCTGAATTTTTATTTGTAAAAATGGAAAAGAACTTGGAAAAGTTTTGATCAGAGATGGAGATGTCAGAGTATTTTTTTATTTTATATGGGAATATATGCTCAACGAAGATTACATGTCTAGACACAAAGAGTTTATTGGAGGAAATGTCAAAGCAAAGAAGTGAATGATGAGGTGTGGAAAAACCAAGATATAGACATGGACGAGAGCGAGATTCAAGTTTATGGTTGTTGTACGGTCGAAGCCATGGATAGCAAAGACAACCAAAAACTCGAAGAGAAAATCATGTAGGTTTGTCACCAAATAATTTGTGATAAGGATTGTCATGGTTAAGGACAGGTGTGGGCATACGGTTTATAAGATAAATGGCATTTTGAAAGGCGTAAGACCAAAAATGAAGTGGTATTGCTGCGTTGTGAAGAAGCGTAAGAGCAGTTTCTACAATATGACGATGTTTTCTTTTCCAGAGCAGAGCGCACATGCTATCATGTATATGGTGGATCAATGAGATGTTAGATTCCATTTTGGGCAAGGAATCGAGAGAGCGCTCGATACTACTGCACTACCATCAATATGTATGATTTTCATTTTTGTGTTAAAGTAATTCTCAATGAGTTTGCTAAAAATTTCAAACACCGGAGTACATCGATTTTAACTTGAGAGGATATAACAAAGTGCACTTTGTGAAATAATCATTAAATATAATATAATATCAAAAATTTCCAAAAGAAGTACCATGGGTTGGACCCCAAACATCTAAATAAATAAATTGAAATGGTCTTTCACATTTAATAGAAGAATTATTAAAAGATAGTTTATGACTTTTGTTACAAAGACAAGAATCACAAACTTTATTAATGGAAGAATCTGAATGTTTTGCATGTTTTTGTGTGTGTTTTGTGTGATGATTTTACATATTTTTGGCGTATTTTATTTGCATTTACATGTTTTAGTGTATGTTGTGTTATTTTATTGATTTTTAGATTTTGATGGAAAAACAAGTTTTGGAGCAAAAAACGTTAAAAAGTCATTCGCGCAAGAATGCGGTAGGCATAGTATTTTGGACGTACCGTTCGCATCCGAAACCCAATTGACATGATTCATGCACCATTATAAACATAATTCAAAGTTCTACAATGTTTATCTCTAAATGCAACTGAAGACGTTTAGATGGGTTAAAATCATGTACAAGTTAAAATAATATGTCAAAATCTCGGAAATGACACGTCTTGGTATTTTGGCCATATATCTCTCATTCATAGCACTTCTAGACTTTAGTTTTTGGTATTTTTATCTTGTTTTTCATCATTGGGATTGCTTGAGTTCTTCCCTTGAAGTTATTTTGCTTCTTAATCAAAGAGTAAGATTTCTCCATCTCTTTTGTCTGATTTCAATTGTTGGGTGATTATTATTGTTGCATGATTATGTTTATGATTGTTTTCTTTCCTTCAATTGAGATTATGTTCCAATCTCCAAGCATGAACTAGTTTCCTTGTTCTAGGATTAGGATGATTTGATTCAAATAAACAAGCATGAGTATTGATTAATTGATATGCTTTCTGAATAAATTGTTTTACTTGTTGATTGATTGTTTGGCCAACTCTTGATTGTTTAAGGAGATAATTGAGATCAATCGAAGATATTATTCTGGACTAAATTTATTTAGGGGTTAGATATAAATCGAGATGTATTATCTAACCTTGGGCTTAATGAAAATAGCAAATTATGTTGGGATAGCCCTAATCTGTGAATATGTGAGTTATCGATCTAGACACAATCTTTACACGTTTGTTATATTTGTTAACCGCGTGATCAATTAATTGATATTCGCTTTGCAAGTTTGATGAGATGAATCCAAAATCCTAGACTTTCATCCATATATTTTTCTCCAAGTTTAATCGTGTTTAGTTTTGATTGGTCTTTTTACTTGTTTTCCTTTAGTTTATTAAAATCACAAATCTTGTTAGAGTATTTAGGATTTATTTTTACATTAATTGTGTTGCATAATAATTATTTGCCGGCTAAGTCTTCCTTGAGAGACGACTTGTGGTTAACTTGCTACCCTACAATTGATCTCGTTTTTTCTTGCAAGGATTGTTAGACTTTTATAGGTATTTAGCGGTCGAACACCGAACAAGAAAGTTCATGGGCAAGAAATTAAGAAAAGATGTTGAGTTCACACAAGAAAGATGTCGAGTTCAAACAAGACAAAATTTAATTGGAGAACCAGAGGGGAATCCCATTCTACCCAAGATGATATAAATGAACTCCTATTCAATTATATCGTATGGGAATTCAAAAATGCATTTATTGAGGCAATATTAGGGTTTAGGGTTTAGGGTTTAGGGTTCGAGAGATTTAGGGTTTAGGGTTCTAAGGAGTCTAGATGATTTGAAAAAAGATTGAACAACATTGCAAATGTCACCTTCGATAGTAGACCAGAGACACTGAAAGAAAAAATGTCATACTTTCGAAATTCGGAGCTTATTTGGATTCAGTTTAAAGGGAGCCTTTTTGATTTCCTTATTGTCCACAATCCTGGTGGACAGTGTTGGAAATGGATCTAGTCATTCCATCAAGGATGAAGAGGCCAATAATAGGGCTGGAAGATTTTAAAAACTCCGCGTAGAAATTAACCACCTTTTTTCGGATTTCCTCCAGAGAATCAATGATCTGATAATTATCCTTAATCAAACGACAAATTGCATCCATCTTTCGTCTTTGTCTTTGTACATGCATGGATGAACTTGGTATTTTTGTCCCCATTTATGAGCCAAATGTCACGGACTTGTTCCTCAACAACGACCGTGCGCGACCTTAACTCTTTCAATCGCCCCTTGCAATTAGCTAAGTCGGCCTCTCCCACGTGTTTGTGTGTGAAGAAGTGTAAGAAGTCAGCCTCTCCCACGTGTTTGTGTGTGAAGAAGTGTAAGAAGATGGCTAAGTAATAAGCACACAAGAAATTTTGGAAAGGAACACTTATATTCACTCACACTTGCTTACAATGCTTGGTTAGTTACAAATGAGGTCCCTACACCTATTTATACTACTCCACCTCCTTAATGGACGGTGGTCATTCATTTGATCCAACGGTTGGGAGAAGTTCTCCGAACTCTCCACATAATTGCTACATATTCTACAAGTATTCTATATTTCTCTACTCTAGTCTACAACCTTCTACATAGTTCCATACTACTCTATAATATTCTAGAATGTTCTACATTATTCTACCATATTTTATATTCTTACGTAATATTCTAGACTCTTCTAGAATACTCCGGACTTTTTTCTACAATGTTCTAGATTCTTCTAGAATATTCTAGATTCTTCTACAATATTCTAGACTATTCTAGAATATTCCGATTCTTCTAGATCATTCTAGAATTATGTTAGGTAATTCTAGATGATGGATTTCGTTCAATGGTGAGCCCATTTGTCCCGCCATCCGGCGAAAAATCGGTCGTATAGGCCAACTGCGTGACACAAAGCACTCTAGATTTATGCTTCCAATATTTTTCCTCCCTATTATACGCTTCATTCAGTTTAGTCTTAAGATTGCCTCATTCAATCCAATTTTTCCCATTGCTCAGTTCCACTTGCTCATTAATTTGGGATTGCAAACTCTTAATATCCCTACTTGAGTTAGATGTAGCCCCTTGCACCATGCTAAAATTTGAATCCTACAATTTCGAATTTTATTTTGCACTTGATACATTGGCACCCCATCCACCTGAAAATTCCAAGCTTGATTCAACACCGCTTGAAATCTATCGATATCATATCATCTCTAACCAACGAGATATTATTTATTTAATTTGTCATTTCTTGAATTGGTATTCATCAAGATGAGACAACGATATAATGAATGTCTCTCCATATGAGTAACCACAACCTCCCAGAATTAGACAAGCAACTCCGATGATCCATAAATTTGGTCCAACCTTGCTTTCACAATATTCTCATTCTCTCCATTGTTTGACCAAGTAAAGTCCCTGTCTGAATACTTAATCTCAGCCATTTGCATATTTCTCACAAAATTTCTGAATTTGATGAAACTAGCTTCCCTTCTCCAAACACCCCTATTATTTTATTGATTGCAAAATATTTCATTAAGATCACCCCCAAGAACCCAATAATCCCTTCATTTATCTCTGGCTTTGCACAAATACTCCCATTGTGCCTCTCTGATTTGAGGAGTAACACTAGCATAAATAGAAATCATCCACCCATTTTGATCTCTGCAAGGAATATCGTATTTCACCTCAAAACTGAGACAAGTAGTAATAACCTATTTCATTGTCACATGATCCGCCCACCAAAGAAATAAGCCACTACTCCTATCGATTGGATTCACACATTTTCATGTACTAGTAAGGTGCACGTGTGTTGCATGTGAACCCTATAATTTTGCTAATTTAATTAAAAATAATTTATCATAAAATTTAAATTTAGTTGGTTTTATTATATATATATATATATATATATAGGTATTAGTTCAAATGAGACTAATATCCTAGGGTGAGACCGTAGGGATTAATCGATGCGTTTATTTTATTTCTTGAATGGCTTGGATTAATCTTATATTTAAGGTTATATTAATTAAAAAAATGTTAAAAAGGACAAAATTGTAATTAGACTTATAATTCGGTTAGTTATTTAAGGAGAGTATATTTGATCCCTTAATTATCGCCACCAACGCATTAATGGGTAATTCGAGTTAGTTATTTAAGGAGAGTATATTTTTAATATTAGTTGTACCTATTGACTAATTAACATTAAATATACACCAAAACAATATAAAAAATGCATCATAATATTTTGATTTATTCGTCGCAAGTATGAAAATGTATAACATACAACATATTATTATATTATACGTATACATGCATCAATATATAGTTATATATGCATAAATTCAATAACGTTGGGATCAAGAAAAAAAAATCATAAACGCCCTAAAAAAATAAAAATTTTTGCAAGCTAGTATTTATGATTTATTTATGCAAGTTTTCGAATAATCTTGTGTGCACAATAATAAAGCTATATATGCATCTATATAATGCTACAAATGCAACATTTATGAGCATCATAAATGACTAATATGTCGAACAAAAATTCCGGGATTGGTATACATTTTTGTATGCTTTGAAACATTTTTATAATTAAACATGCAATATAATATGCAATAATAATTATATTATGCAACATACTACACGTATCAATACATCATTATCCCATTAAATACACAATTTTAATTTTAACACCAAAATTACCTTCAAGCAAAATATGCAACATATTATCAAGTATATATGCATCAACATATAGTTAAATATGCATAAATTCAATATCGTTAGAAGCAAAAAAAAATAAAAAAATCACAAACCCCAAGTGATAAGTATTTATTTACACAAATTTATGGTTTCTATTTTTACGTATTTTTTCCTGATTAGAGATTAGAGTTTTTTGGTAGAGATTATCATTAGTTCCAACTCCTAAATTATAGGTAGTAGATATGGTAAGTAGATTTATCAATATCTTGCATATTAACCGAATTTTAGTGATTTACTCTTATACCCTCACCCAAAATTAATGCTTGGGATTGCTTCTATATTTAATTTTTCATCTCATCCATTCATTGTTAAATTCCAATGGTTTAGATGAGTCCTACGGTCTCACCCTGATATATGGTCTCACAAGAACCATCCATATGGATTGGTTCAAATGAGACCAAGCCCTTTAGGTGAGACCGTAGAGATATATCATGACCATTGGATTGAAAGTAATATTGGTCCGATTTTTCCTTTTATTTTTAGTAGGCGTCGGATTTGTTGGGAGGATTAAGGATAATTTGGTATTTTGAAATTAATATTCTTAACAATTATTGGTAAAAAAATCTTACCATATCTCTCTCTCTCTCTCCCGCGATTTAAGGTGTCGGTTATATTTTTAAAATACACGTGCATTCGAGTTTTCTTTCTCAATCTATTTCCGTCTTTGTTCGGTTCTAAGTATACATAGTAATAAAACTATATATGCAATTTTTTTATTCTAAACAAGCACAAAGATTAAAATTTAATATAATACACTTTGTTCATACTAAATATGCAAATTTGAAAAACTATATATACGAGAACATAAATATAAATATACATGGTATAAATCATAAGGACCAATGTCTAATGTATTTCAATATTTTCTTGTTTTGTTCTAAGTATACACAATAATAATCCTATATATATAATATTCCTATTCTAAATCACACTATTAAATTTTTAATGTAATACACTTTGTTCATACTAAATATGCAAATTTGGAACACTATATATGCGGACATAGTATAAATCATAAGGACCAATGCCTAATATATTTCAATATTTTCTTGTTTTGTTCTAAATATACACAATAACAAAACTATATATGCAATATTCCTATTCTAAATAAGCACACATGATCAATTGTTGTATGTTGAAGAAGGAGAGAGAATGGTTGGATCCGCGTGATTGAAGGAACGTGATCAATAACGGATAACACTCCTAAGTTGTAGAAGTATAATGAGGGCGGATATTTTGGTATGTTTTTCTTTTCCCATTTTACCCCACACGTGATCAATTACTACATTTATTAGGTGTATCTTGGCCATCCAATTTTTTTTTCATGGTGTAGATTTGTTTCTACGGCCTCACCTAATGCCATATGGCCTCATAGGATCTTTCTCCATATATATATATATATATATATATATATATCATTCATGTCTTACAAAGAGTAGCAAGATTAAAACCCTATATTTTATGAAATAAAACTTAATAAGTGAAATACAATGAGGACATTATGGATCCAAAGACTCATGGTAAAGAATTCAAATGAAGTTGTCACAGATGATGTTTAAAAAGGAAACAAAGTTGCCACACTATATCTTCTAACTTATAGTTGTCTTCAAGATTTTCTTCAATTTTCCCCTACTTTATCACTGTGTCCGTTTGGGTCATCTGTTGATTTTTCTTCAATACCTCTGTCAATGTTCATTTTTTCTAACTATATACGCCCGTGCTGCGTACACTCCCATAAAAGCAATTGAGGCAGTGGCCCCAGTGTTTGCCACTGCCTTTGGACCTTTTTCAAAAAAAAAAAGAATTTCATTTTTTCTTTTCATTTGTTTTATGTTGAATGACAATTTGCAATTATTTTGAATTGGTCTTGTGACCATTTTTCTACATTGTAGCCCTTTTTTTTTTTTTTTTTTTTTCTGAAATAACATTGCAACCCTTTTTAAAAATGATAAATAAATTGTGATTTTGACCGTTTAGCTTCAACATTTAATTTTTTGACTGCTTAATTTTTTTTTGTTTAATATTATGAATATTAAATTAATTACATTAGTGATTTTGTTAAACACTACACACAAAAACAAGAAAAATATATATAATTATATTAGTAATTTTATTGAAAATTATACACAAAAAATACAAACTATAAATAAGATTTGATAATGGGACCCATTATGAACCTTGAACTTAAACTTACCATTGTAATAGTTGATGATGATTTAGTTCAAGTTTATATTTTGATGATGTGGCATTCAAAGAACCCACAAAAAAATTCTCTAATAAGTTATTTGGTTGGAGCCCTATTTTATTTTGCAAATATACACAAGGCCCACCAGTATTCTTTTTTTCATTGTTTTGTGGGCAAAAAAAAAATCAATTTTGCAATGGTGAGGGTCGAACACAAGACCTTTAAATAGTATAATTGATATCTTAACCACTGGGACATGATGATCAGTTGTGCTTTTTATAAAGCCTTTTTATATAATAATGTAAAAGTATATATATACACGTATTAAAAAAAACTTGGGGGCCCTTACCGGCAGGGGGCCCTGTGTGGCGGCACCACCTCGACCGCCTCAGGGCCGCCCCTGCTCTTCGTTATTCCTTGATGAAACTGTTAGAAAAATGAACTATATAGAAGTAGAAGACAATTTTAGGAGGAAAATGATTTTTATTAACTTGATGTCTTGCAAAGTTCTAAGTACAAATGGATATTTATAGATGCATAAAAAAATGGGTATCTATAAATTCCACATTAATATTTATTATATTTTTTAATATGTATTTACCTATTTTCCATTATTTACTTTTAGATTTGAGTGTTATATTGATTTTAATTTATTACTTATCAATTATGGTTTTGCATGTATTTAGGGTATGGTTTTGACTAAAATGAAGTAATATACATGCATTAAATTATTAATAAGAGTTGTGTTCTTAATGTTTGGAAAAGATATACTCGTTTTGCAGGAAAATGACTATTTTTGTAGCACTTTTGTGGTAATTTGGAGCACTGCAGATATTGGAATCCTTGAGATTTGTGGAACAATGAGTACATAAAGTAAGGAATTGATACGAGAAAAATCGGCAATTTGAATCGGAGCGAAAAATGACCATGCGGGCAGCCGATTCCCTTTTGGCACAACCCGCGTGAGACGATTAATTGAATTGTGCCCGTGCATCACATGATTTATTAGTCTAAAATTGTTAGAGGTTAAAACTTATGGGACCAAAATGTTGAAAAATTCAAAATCTACGGGGCCAAAATTATTAACTTAGATTTTACAGGATCAAGATTACTATTCCCTTATAATTACAAAATCAAATTTGCCATTTTCAGTATAAACACTATAACAATTCAATCACTGAAAATGGGACCGTACAACTACAGAAGCCCTCTCTTTTTTTTGCACCCATGAATTGGTTGTCAATCTAGCTAATGTGGATACCTATTTTAATCTATAGTTGCATATTATTTCTTTTCCCTTTTTTTTTTTTGGGTTGTTGGGGGGGTGAGTGGGGTGGGGATTTTGATGTATTTCCCTTTTGGGAGAAATATGCGTGGTGTGCCACTAATGAGACACAAAGGAAGGTTGCGGGTCGAAAATTAATCGTGGAAGTTTGGACAGTAAAAAGGATCGTTGGTGGTAGGCAGATTAATTGGGTGTCAATAAAGTTGAAAAATGATTGTTGTGTTGTCTGTTATTGGTGGGTTTTGTCCGAATAGCTAGCAATCAAGCCATGTGCAGTCCTCGACGGCGTGATTGAGAAAGGAGGGCTCCGCTCCTCCTCGTTGACGGCGTGAGGGATGGTGAAAACCAGCTAAGCCACGTGAGCTAGAGAAGTTGTTATATACTATTATTAAGTTATTTTTGAAGAACCATTAATTGAGAGGAGGAGGAGGAGGAGTGACGGGCCAAGGACCTGTCACAGATCAGCATCACTATCATTGTGGGTTCCATTGCCACCTTTCAATGAGCTGATTGCCAGCTGTAATTGCTCAAGATGATTGATTTTATTCCCATTCTTAATTGATTAATTGGGTCGATGACGTTTTTGACCCTCCATGATTTGCAGGTAGGAGGGCCATTGTATTGGATAAATCATAACTGGGTCATGGGTCTGGGTGTCACCGTAATTATTGGGGAAACCAAGACCCATTTTAATATAACTAGTTTTAAATAAGTTTATTTGTTGCTGTTGTTGTTGCTGACACGCATTAATCTACTTCATAAGCCTTATATTTTGCCTTGATATGTAATTGAAGCAATTGGCTTTTCTTGTACACAAACATTTGCTACACCATAGCAAATCGAATTAAGCAGCCTGCATACTCATTAATACTCAACTACCAGCAATAGTATTCTGAGTTCATCAGATCAGCCTTCTCGAATTGTTAAGGTTCTTTCTTTTTCATCTTAATTAATTATATTCTCTTCCGATTGTTTACATTTCTATCTGATTTTTTCCCCTATAATTTTCTGTTCATTGAATTCTAACATACTTATTTCCTTTTTCTGTGATATTGGTTCTGAAAACTTATATCCTGTTTTCTTAATTTATGGCGTAACTTTTTTATTTATACGAAGAAAGATAAGGATACCAAAATATCAATTCCGAAGAAGAATAGGAGATTCCCCTGGAGTTTTTTTTTTAAAAAAAAAAGTAGTAGTACTGCTGCGCTCGGTTTTTGATGTTAATTTCTAAGCAAAATTCCTGAATCGGGATCATTACCTGTATGTTGAAGATGGTGAATTACTGGAAATCGAAGGTTCTTCCGAAGATCAAGAAAGTTTTCGAAAACCCGAAAAAGGCTTCCGCCGCGGAAGCTTGCAAGGCCTTTGATGAAGCTAAGGTAATTATTATATAATATTGGCTGGTAATTATATACGGAGCAGTTAATTGTGGCACCTAGCTAGGTAGCTAGTATTGATATGTGTTACTGAATTGATCAGGAGCAATACTCAAAAGAGTTGGAAGACAAAAAGACTGAGCTTCAACCCAAGGTTATTGAAATCTATGAAGCTTCCTCAACTGAGATTAAGGTATGATCATAAGTGAATTTGACTTATGCTTATCTAAACACCGTCATAATTAATGCTTTTGTTTATACTACGACTGGTATATATAATATGTAGTCACTATTTTCACGTACATGTACAGAGTTGAAGCTCTTTTGGATAAAAGAGAATTTTATTTATTAATTGTTAAATTTTGAATGAAATCACAAAACAGAGTTTGGTCAAGGAACCAAAGGACACAGCTCTAAAGAAGCACTCCGCCGCGGTTCAGAAATTCCTTGAGGAGCTTGCAAAGATCGGTAGGCATCTACGTGTGCAGGCTAGATTAATTAATGTCTTCATATATATGGTTAAATTAACATGATTTTATTAAGTCAAGATCCGTATATGACCGACCGGAGTATTATTAAGTAGTCTGATAATCCACCTGATGATGTTTTTTTCTTTGGCAAGAATTTCCCGGATCGAAAGCAGTGTGCGAAGCGGCTTCCAAGATCGGGCCAGGATATTTACCTGGTCCAGTCTTGTTTGTGTTGGAGAAGGTCTCCACGTTTATAGTGACGGAGGATAAGAAAGAAGAGGTTGCGCCACCAGCTGAAGGGGAGACGAGTACTGTGGTGGAGGTCAAAGAAAAGGAAATTGTTGTTGAACAAGACAAGGAGCTGGAAACGCCCCCGAGCCTACTACAACAGAGAAAGCTGAAGCGCCAGCTTCCATCACTGCGGAGCCACCAAAAGTTGAAGATGAAGCGTGTGTCCCAGCAGCCGAGCCGCCAAAGCCCTGATGGGGACAACTCCTTGTGCTACTTTTGTGCAAAACTTAATTTTTACTGTATGAAACAATTTGAAATATATGTATATGTCATTTCCTATTCTTTCTTCTTTTTTACTTTCGTGTAAGTGTATTTATCATCTCCCAAACCATTTAAACCTTTCATTTGTGTATTATTTGCGTGAAATTGTATCTACAGTTTGGGATTTTTACATCAAATCAAAGAAAACTTTGTGTAATTTTCAAACTGCCTCTTTTATAGCCTTCTTTTGTTTTTCTTGATTGTTATTGCCGAATAAATAGAATTTTAAATAACATAAAGTATGGGTTGCAAAGTACAATGACTTTTATCACTTTAGATGATTTGACAATTTTGCCTCACGTATGACATCTTCTTGCAATTTTGCAATCCTCTTAAGTTTAGGTTAATAAATTCCAACAAAACAAATTTAAGTACCAAACCCACAAAATTGCCATACCACAGGTTCAAAAAATAATTTCCCATATAATATTATAATTTATAGTGATATTTGTGAATATTAGTAAGGTGCACGTGAACCATAAATAATTACTAATTTAATTAAAAAATATATTAATCTTATTTAGTTTAATTCAATTTATTATAAATATTGTTCATATGGTACATAATGAAGACATTGCATAAATAAATATTAATGTCAAAGAATAAAAGTGAGATCACCATACAATGTATCTATAAGTGGTTCATTATTTAATGAGTAATGTCAAATGTACAACTCGAAGAGAGGCGAAACATGGAGTGATTCCAATGCAAAATATATGCCTCACTCCAATTTCGGAAATATTTCATTAAACAATCAAGAAGTATTAACATTGTCTTTTGATTTCACATGACAAACAATTTTAAAATACCCCTTATTATACACAATATTCTAAATCATGTTTGTTCCTAAATTTTAAATTGCTCAACACGATCACGTTAGGCCCCTGAAAAAATAAAAAATGACATAGGAAAGAAAGTTATTCCATAATTTCAAGTTCAATCAAGCTTCTCTTGTTTGACATCGTACTTGAGTTGAATTTTTCGCGTACTTGTTTTTGATACTTTGCTCATCATCAATTGAAATTTCAATCTTAATAACACTTTTTTTTTTTCCCTTTTGATCATCTCTTTTGCTCCTTTCATCTGCATTCTTTGCTCCAATATGATTGGTCGACGTACTTAATGTCTTTCTCTTTTTGCCTTTGCATTTGTTGATGAAAGTGAATTGTATCTTTTCTAATCCCTTGATTCCCACATTCAGATTTTCATTCACTACTTGTATTTTCTTATTAGAACAATAAGACAGATGTGGAAGAAGAAACATTGAAATGAGAAGAAGTAAATTGTTGAATTGAGTACATACAAATCATCTGTTTTCCTAATAAAGAATGATTGAACGGAAAAACTAAAAAAAGAATATAATAGTTCTGATTTCTAGCCTTGAGTATGTGCAATTCTTTCATCACTCCTTGCGCCTCATTCCTCCACGGAAAAAGATCTATCACAGATTCGAATTCGGAAAAGTAAACTATATTTAATCATGATATTCAATTATTGGAAGACTAAGCCATGGCTTGGCCTTTTTCTGGATGTATCATTCATATATTAATCAGAATATAGCCATCAAAAGTGATGCATAACCAACACTGAATAGATATGCCTAGCTAGTAAAACTCTCAATCCTATACCCGAACATCAAGGAGAAACTTGACAAATGCCACGCTCGTGCGCGGATACAATTACTACTCTAGCCATTTAGGTGTTTTGTTTTCCTTTTATTTCCCAAATTCTCTTTAAAAATTCTAATTTTGGTACTTATAGGTTGTTCAGTTTAAGATTAGTTTATCGTTTTACTTATGGGTTTGGAGGTATAACACGCTTAGCTTAATGATTGTAAGGATCCTTTAACAAAAGGAACCTCTAGATTAAAGTATCTACCATATTTTCTTTGCGAATTTGCAGATTTCCAGCCAACCAAATAACTGTTCGGATCATTATCATTAGAACTTAGAGTAGAAACATTAACTGCATGTGTGTTGCAAGTTAAGTTCAACTAATTATGTAGTTCCCATAGTAGTACGTATAACAACTTAACCTATATTATACATACTTTAATTTTAAATTAAACTATATTCGTGGAAAAAATTACAAACATTAAAATTTAGCCTATATTATTCGATCATACTTCCAGATAATTTTAGTGGTTACACTAAAATGCACGTACAATAGCTGAAACTACATGCATGTATCCATTATCTGGAGCACTTGAATCAACTAACTAATGGAACTTTTATCATGAACCAAATATGCGTAGAAGAATGAAACATGAAATATAAATTAAAAAAACTATATTAAACACTTTAATAATGAAACACTTATGGTTTAGGGTCTAGGAAATTATTTTCAGTTTTTTCTTGAAAAACTGCAATTAACTCTCTTTAAAGAGGAAAATCTACAGGATTTTCTAAAAACCCAATCGCCATTCACAAAATTCACTTCATAACACTTCCAACATCTAACATATAAGTTTTTTTTTCTTTTTTTCTAGTTGAAGGATTATATGATACTACCGCGTTATTATGGGATCTAATTGCTTTTCATAACTCACTTAGCTTGTTCATAGCTATTTATTTATTTTATGCATTTCAAAGTTTATGATTATTATATTTGATTGAATAAAAGGACCTATTATTTGATTGAACTTGAGAATCTACTGTCCATTAAAACGACAAATCCGCAAGATCTCTCAAATATTCAAATATATGTCATGGAAATAAATACTCTAATTCAAATAAACTTGCTTCTGTGAGTACTTTTAGTTCATTTTCAAAGGATTTTATATCCCTCCCAAAATCTAGTCATTTGAAATTCATTCTCTCTCCCCCACCCCAATGCTCACTTGCAATTTACATACATTGCACATATTTACACACACTACACACATTGCACACATTTACACACACTACACACACACACACACACTACTCACTCACATATTTCGCACTATCTTCACACACGCATATTCACACATATAAAAGTTATATATTTTATATTTTTATTAGTGTATAAAATTATAATTATTTATAAAATAATAAGGTTATATCTTTTATTTTTATTAATTAAATGTCAATTAAGAAAATGAGTAGAGTTTTCAATTTTTTTAATCAAAATTTACGATGGATTTGAAATCTCTACACAAATCTACATTATCCAAACAAGAGGTGGATTTTGAATCCAATGAGTTTGAAATTCATTCATTTGAAATCCCTTGAAATTTCAAATCCCTCCATCCAAATTAGGGGTGTCAATTTCAAACCCGACACGCAAACCCGACACGAACCTAACACGAAATTAATGGGTATGGGTTTGGAAGCCGTGGGTCCGGTCGAAAATGGGTCGAACCCGAATAACCCGCCAATTAAACAAGTCGGGTTAGGGTCAACCTACTATGACCCATTTAACCCGTTTGTGAATTTAAAAGAAAATTAAATAAATAATTAATTGTAAGAAAAAACAACAAACAAGACAATTCATTAAAACTTAAATGATAAAACCTCTTTAATTATGTATTCGTTATTATTATGCATGTCTTTTTGAATATTATCCTTAAAATATGATTAGTATATTATGTTATTTATGCAATTATTTTATTTCTTTTTGTATGTTGTGAATTGTGATATTTTTTATTGATTGAATAGTGTATGACAAAGTGTGATTGATTTTAAAAAAATAAATTTATTGATTAAAACTATTAAATTTATATAAAAATAATTTTATTAGGCGGATTACGCGGGTCGGGTCCGGGTTACTGTGAAATAAGCGTGAGTCGGGTCCGGGTTCAAGATTTTGACACGAATAATTAAACAGTCGGTCCGGGTCGGCCATTTTCGACACGCCAACCTGCGAACCCGGACCCACGAACCCGGACCCAACCCGAATTGACACCCCTAATCCAAATGGACCCTTATTTTCCCATTTATGCTCACTTGCATATTCACACACACCACACACATTCACACACACGCACACACTTACACATCCGCACACATTTACACACACAATACACACACCGCACATCGCACACATTTACATACAAAGTGCACACACTATACACATTGCACACATTACACACATTTATACACAATGCACACACATTTACACACACACTACACATGTTCTCTCATATATTCACACACACAATCCTCATTCGACACACATATTCACACACAATCTCTCATATCTTTTATTTTTATTTATTAAATGTCAATTAAGAAAATGATAGGGTTTTTAAATTATTTTTATCAAAATTTACAATGGATTTGAAATTTCTACACAAATCTACATCATCCAAGCAAGAGGTGGATTTTAATCCAAGGAGTTTGAAATGTACGTTCGAGTTGTTGTATTATATATTAGAGGATAAATTAATAAACCCCCAAACTATACACGGTTTTCTACATTGCCCCCTAAATTAATTTTTTTCTCGTAACCCCTCAATCGCACGAAAATATCTACGGTCCCATCCCATCCTCCCCCCGGCGGATCGATGGGAATATTTCGTTGGCGGGGAGGAGAAGAGGGCACCATAGAAAATTTTATGTAGTTTAGGGGTTAAATAGAAGAAAATAGTTTAGGGGTTGGTTTCAAAAATTATGCATAGTTCGGGATACATTAATATTTTCATAGATTTTTATATTTATGCTTATTGTGCATTTGTATACAAATAAAGTATTAAATTAAATCATAGTTTTATAGTTTCACAAGTTATTATGCATGATTTCCAAACGAATTAATCGGCTCACGAAAAATATTTAGACACTAAAATAAACATTTTTTAAAAGCAAAATAAAAATTATAAGCTTTGAAAACTCAATCAAATGTAGAAATGATATTCATCTTCACTATATGGTTGTTTTTTATTCGATGCGTAAGCAATAGAATGGTCAAGAATAGGGATGACAATTTTTTGGCACGCCCACCTATGTTTCTTAATATATTTAATAATTTTTATAAATAATATTTTATAAGTATATTAAAAATAAAAAAATTATTCATTTTTTCTATTTAAATTTATTTAATATGGGGTAGGAGGGGCCGATCGGACGCCCGTGCCCCGCGGCGGGTAGGGTCATCCCTAATCAAGAACCCAACAAATCGAAACACCATTTTGACAAAATCAATGAAATTATAACATATTATATAAGCATAAATATTTATGGGCACACATATATAATTTACAATTTGATGTGCATATGGGGAAAAGTCGAACCAGTAAGCTAGTAAATCTAAAATTGAGTAAGAATTAAATGAAATTTTAAAGTTGAGTTAACTACTAGAGGAAATTTTAATATACCCCTAACTATACATCATATTCATATTACCCCTAAACTATTTTTCTACTTAACCCCCTAAACTATACGAAAAATTTCTGAGTCCATCTCTTCCACCCGTTGGCGAAACCGACCGGAATATTCCGTTGGCGGGAAGGAGAGATGGGACCGTAGAAGTTTTCGTGTAGTTGAAGGGGTTACGAGAAAAAAATTAGTTTAGGGGTAATGTAGAAAATCGCGTATAGTTTTGGGAGTTAATTAATTTTTCCTCTATATATTATTAATAGAGTATATAATTTAAGATGGCAAGGGGGAAAATTTCGGAATGGATGATTGTTGATGCGAGTATTTTAGGCATTGAAACAGTTGCAATTGAGTCGAATTTCGCCATCTTGGTCAGCTAAATAGTCCTGATTAATATTTCCAAGTTTGACCATGGAAGCAGCAAACTGATGGTGGAAAGCAAAGGCGGTGACGAGAGGAGCGGTCCTTGAGTTGGAGTAGAGCATTTGGTCCGTAGACAAAAGCCCCATTTTGTTGAATGCCTTTGGGGTGGATGGATGGATCGGGTTTGACATTGCTTTTGTAGTTAAACAACCTGTGCTGCACGGAATCACATGTGGTTCTTCCAATGGTGTGTGCCCCTGAGAGCACAACCAAGTCCAGTATATATGTTCAAACCCTAACCCTTTGACTGGAACAATTCGATCAAGTCCGTAATTCTCTCGTGACCCATGGGAACGGATTCAGTTTCCAACTTACTTTCAAAATAAGATTTTATTTTAACCTCTTGAAAATCTTCTTAAGTGGTTTCACTAATATGTAGATTTCACTTTTACAAATTTTACATGTTAATATTGTGTAACAAAAAACATTGTATATGAAAAAAATACATATGATCCAAAAGTTGGGGATATCGTCTTAATTCCTCACCCGTAGGGGGTGTTTCATTCAAAAAAAAAAATTTATTTAATGCACTTGAGCGTCTTATTTTTAAAATAATATATAAGAACTAAAAACATGTTAAGGTGTAAATAAACTCAACCAAACGCCCTGAAAACACATATGCAGGTAAAGAAATGAAGACAGAAAAGAAAGAAAAGAATTGTAATTGTAATTTATGTCTAGTACTCATTCATTCTACGGGCATTCATGCAGCCACCATTCTCTATCTCTACTTCTTTAAAAGTACGAATGTTTGTGCAAAATGAATGGACTAAAATGACCTTTGCATGTATTAATTTTAATGGTATAAAGATAATTAATACTTAATTTACTTTAATGGTATAAAGGTAATTAATACTCAATAATTAGAAAAGGTAATTAATACTCAATAAATTAGAAAAACTAACGGATGAGTTTTGAATGCCAATACATATTGACATTATAAAGGTAATTAATACTAAATAAATTAGAAAAACTAACGGATGAGTTTTGAATGCCAATACATATTGACATTATAAAGGTAATTAATACTAAATAAATTAGAAAAATTAACGGATGAGTTTAGAATGCCAATATAGATTTACATGTATTAATTTTAATGGTATAAAAGTAATTAATACTTAAATAATTAGAAAAACTGACATACGAGTTTAGAATACCAATACGGATAGACACGAGAATTTTCGGCCGAGTTTAGAACGTCATCCAAAGAGACACAAGGGAAAGGAGGAGTGCCGAAAGTTAAGAGATTTCATAGAGAAGATGAAGGAAAGACAACTGTCAACACAACAATTCGCTTTTCAACTCCTCCTTCCTTAACCTAACCTATTCCACCGTTGTGAAGCGAGGAATGAGACTAAGTAGTAGAAAAATCTGCTCAATTCTTGCGTCACTCCCAGCGATCACATCTATAAATCATGGCTTGATTCCAGTTTTTTTCAGATTTGGTAGAGGGATTTTCCAATGCATACCAGGCGTAAGAATCTACTTCGTCCCTCTGCACATTCTGGTTCATCTGTTGCTTATTATTATTTTGTGTTTGTGGCCTAATTTTATCGTGATTGATGTGGATTTTGGTGTTATGTCTTATATCATTTTTCTTTTTTTCTTTTTTATTCCCCAAGAAGTTTAATCAGTGGTACTACTTTTAATTTATTTATGTGTCCTCCTATTTATGGGCTTAATTATCTGACTTGTTATAATTTTTTTCTTCCCCAAGTTAATTATCAGATGGTACAATTTCAGAATTCTCAGTAATGGGATTCAAATCTTAGTGAAAGAGTTTAATAAAAGTGTCCTCACGATGGGCTTAAATATATACATGACCTACTATATTTTTTTTTTTTTTAAATGGTCTTTTCTTATAGAAACGGGTTTAATAAAATTGAAGTTCATTTCTACGTTGTTTGAGCCGGATACTTGGTGACTTTGTGCTGTGTTGACCTTCATAGTACGTATGAATGAATCTTTTACCAACTTTAGTATACTTGAAGCTAATAAAGTTACAACTATTGCGTTAACTATATTCATAAGAATGTTGCTGCCCGGAATCTTGAAACTTCCATTTTTGGCTTAATCTGGAGGATTTTACAATCATTGATCTAACCACATTATTGGAATCGTTAGAGAAAGTGAGATTGGTGGAAGGATCATATGATATAAGGATCTTATGGAGAGTAGCGGTCTTAACAGTGTGTTGGTCGGTATGGTTGGAAAGAAACAATAGGATATTCGGTGATAATGAAGGCCTTTTTAGAGTGTTGGGAAAGAATTAAGTTTTGAGTGATGTCATGGTTTTAGGACATAAAGAGCTCAATCACGAGTCAGTTTTTTTATTTCAGTAGTGATTGCAACCTAGCTATTGACAGAATTTCTCAAATGTCTGAAGGTAGAGGCAGTGATGAAGCTTGTGGTCCCATCTGTCCAGAAAATTTTACAGGTATGTTTTTTTACTTTGTTTCAGTACTATGGTGTTGTCCATTTCATTTCATTTCTTCTCCATCTGCTTCTCATTTCAAAGTGATTTTGTTGTAGGCTACAAGCCATTTTATTTGAAGATTTCTCTTCTTCAAGGCTCATTTATGTAGGAGATATACCTGGAGAAAATACATCCACTTATAATATCACATCTGTGCGTTGCTCCTCATAAGAGCTCAACTGTTGCTGCCTCTATTCTACTCATCGGGTCCAACGAAGATCTTGATGTACCAATTACACTATTACAATTCATCAGGTTTGGTCATGTTGTATGTTGTATAATCCCAAAGCGCTTTTGTTACAATGCTTGCTAGGTTCTTCCATTGATAATACTCATTTATTTATCAGGCTAATGTTAATTAGTTGTTAAGATAATTTTGCCTATGATGCTCTCTTTTGGGAAAGGGCCATGCAATGATGGAGTTGATCTGTTGATTGGAATTGTTATGTTCCCCATATTGGGCTGCAAATTTGTATTGCTTTCAAAAATGTGTCCAACTTATAAGGTGATTTTATTTAATTTTAAGGTGGACTTCTTGGAGAATTTTTCATGAAACTAATTCTACCATTGTTGCATAAACTCATCTACTCTTGCATCTGTACTTCATATGTTAATAAACCTGAACCTATGCAGAGTTGTTTTATTTGGCCTTGATGGATTATGTGACAACATTAGATGGTCTTGTTCCAGCATTGACTACTGAGAAAATTTTTAAGGAGCTGATTGAGGAATGAACTTTCTTTGGACTATATATTATCATTGTAGACTGAAGCAGTGCAGTAAAAACATCGAACTTTTAATTGCTCATTTGTTGATGTTCTCATGCACAAAGACATGGGAATCTAGGTGATTTAGTTTTTCTTTTTTTTTTCTTAGTTTTCTATTATCAGTCATTATCCCATCGTGATTGTCTCAAAAGTTTGAATATTTTCTTGAGCCTTTTCTTTTTGTTTATGTTTTTTTGTATTTTTGTCCTGTTGTTTTAATCTTATTTCCTATGTGGTAACAAGCAAGAGGACTAACTTTCTTTAGAGACAATTTAAGTCTGATACATTTCAAGTTGGGGAGTGTAAAGTTAAAATCATTGACTTTCCATGTGTACAGATAATACTAAATTTTTAAAAGCTGGAGAATTTGACAAGTAGGATTTCATTCTAGATAGACAATTAAGTTTATTGACACAAATGTCACAGATGAACTAGGGAGAAAAGGCAAAGAATTTTATTGGGGCAACTCATATACAGTTTGATTTATGATTTTAGATAATGATTAATTAATAAAGGCAAAACTTCAAAAATTTAATCATCTTTACCATAGTCTGTAAGTCCACACTGTCATTTAAAGGAAAATAGCAAATTTGAAGAATGCTTTGCCTATTTTCCAGATGCACATACGCGTAATCCACTATGTGCGCGTATGAAGTTGATGGCTCAAAAGCTACCTTTAAAACCGTAGGCAAGTGCACCTATCGTTTTATAGTATAGATTATTGAGTACCGAGTGTCATTCCCACGAGGATTGTAAGTACTAATAATTGCCGTCTTTTTGTTATTTAATCTAACAATTTTCAGAGTTTTTTGTTTGATGAAAAAGGAAAACAAATTATAAATTGTAAAAATGAAAGAAGATTTGTAAAATAAGAAATCAAGAGATAGAAATGTGTTTGAATGTAAATCCCTCTAGAATGTTTTTGTGATTTGACAAGTTAAAAATACAACCGTAAGCCCTTAAGCAAAAACCAACCTCTTTTAATAAAATCTCATGTCTTGTGGACCGTAGAAATTCCCAATTTAAGTTAAACCCTTTCTCAAGGCGAAAAACTTCTAATCTCAAGTTGATTAATCGAAATCTCTTTCTAGTTAAAACCCCCAAGACAAAGATTATAACGATTTGTGAATTCCCATATTAGGTTTGACCCTAATCCAGGAAGATTTATGTCGTCTATATCTAGGATTGCATGCAACTCTTTTCACTTATATAGGTTCTATTTTACCATGAATCTCTCGATTTCCCGGATGAAAAATAAACTTCAAATCAATATTGCGCATATATCAATTCGAATGAACGAAGCATAATATAAGTGAATCACACAAAATATGAAGATTTTATTAAAAACATACACACCTTAATCACAAATCCATTCTAGAGTTCATTACATTCAAACACTAGGAGTTTAGCTACACATGATTTTGACCAAAGAATAAATTACACAAGAAGATTTAAGTATTGTAGACATGGTGTACTTATCTTTCTCAAAATCTCAATTGACTTCTTTCTTGATTGATGATGTTGCTCCAAGCTTCTTCTCCAATATTGCCCAAGCTTTCTCCTCCAAGACCCCTTGATCCCAATTCTACTTAATGAAGTGAATACAATGAATATTTTAAGTATCTAATGAATGAATCTCCCAATTTCAACCCTTGGCTTTTATAGGCAAACCAATACATTGATAGTACTCTCTTTTATTAAACAATCACCCCATTTTCCTTGTTGGTTGGTGAATTCTTGTATTCAAGTGATGAGGGAGGGGACATGGAGACATGTTTCAATAAAATAGGGTGTTAAAAGTGTACAAAAGTGGCCAAAATGGGTTGGTTGGTGAGTTTTCCCCAAATTCCGCAAAGAAAAGTTGCAAAAAGAGGTCCGGACACGCCCGTCGTGTCGCCCCGGCAGTCGGGCCGTCTTTGTTTTATAACACAGGAATCGGGGAGACATGGCGTGCTTCCCAACACGGCCAGGCCGTGTCTCTGGACACGGCCGTGTTGGGAACACGGCTGGCCGTGTCGGGAGGTTTGTTTTGTGCGAAAAAATCGAGTTTTTAGCTCCGTGAACACGGCCGTGTTGCCCGACACCCCTGCCCGTGTTGGACCAAAAATGCCCGAAATGACGCGTTTGGCTTGGAATTTCGAGCGTTTTGCATCCTTAAACTCCCGGTATGTTTTGACATGAATCCATGGTCCGAAATTCACCAAAATTAGCCCGAATGGTCAATCTACATCAATAAAAGCACCTCGCAGTAATATGAACTATGTACAATCAAAAATTTACAAAACTAACAATAAAATAACTCGAATTCTACTCAATATACACATAAAACGTGCATAAAAGACCCTTATCAAACCACCTCCAACTTTGAACTTTGCTTGTCCTCAAGCAAAACATTAACTTAAAAAGAGGGATTCAATAAATCACAACACACAATTTTTTTCTTTTTTATTCAACACATTGAACACAAGCAATCAAGTTCTTAGCCTTCTCAACCCGAATTAACCATTCGGTAAAAAACATTGTTTTGCAAAGCAATCGATTGTCAAGAAAGACCGTAATATCGGTAGGAATTATTGAGACTTG
Organism: Rehmannia glutinosa; assembly: GCA_016081115.2. Lineage (NCBI taxonomy): Eukaryota > Viridiplantae > Streptophyta > Magnoliopsida > Lamiales > Orobanchaceae > Rehmannia > Rehmannia glutinosa. Next base: position 101,572,498 of record CM071934.1, on the reverse strand, counting down.
AAATCATCACTCCACGGATATTGATAGTTATGAACAACTTCAATTCAATAATCTATGAAAATACAAGAATTCAATAGATCATTGTAGTTAGTCTACTAGTCATATAACCAAGCTTCTTGAACTTTATTGGAATGAGAAGTCAAGGAGTATTCATTCTCCTTTTTTTTTTCGTTCTCTTTTTTTTTTTTTTTTTTTTTTTTTTTTGGGGGACCTTTGAGACATGCTTCCACTAGGTTTATATTTTGAATTTCTGTTCAAACACTCCTAGGGTGGTTTCCCATACTCATATTTGTGTCGCCGTTTTACGTAAAGACAAACATGGGGCTCATGAATGCTCCTAGTTACTAAGCAACAACAACAAATAGAGGAGTATAACCTCGATTGGTCCGTTTTTTTCTTCTTTTTCTCTTTTTTTTTTTTTTTCTTTTTTTTTTTTTATTCGCAGGCTTGGTTTAACAACTCGTTAACCGCTACTAAATCACGAGTTCTCAGACGTTCATAGCGCTAGGTATCGTCGTATATGCCTTAACACATCAAGTATTTATGGTGTTAGAAATCTCATCAAAATTTTGCCTGCATCCACGTCAATCTATCCTAGACAATCAATTGCTTCACATTGAAAACACAAATTAACAAGTTAATATAGGTATAATTGGGCCAAGTTATTGACTAGCAAATACTCAATTTGTTAAAAAAAAAATCACATCTCTTGAAAACAAACACACAAGCATTCCGAAATGTTATTGTACCCACCTCCAACTTTAAGATTCACATTGTCCTCAATGTGAAAGAAAGAAATGGACAAACACACACAAAACACTAAAAAAAAACAAAGAAATTAGAATGATATAAAAGAGGTGGAAAAAAGAAAAATACGACCTTACTACAATAGTGGAATCGGTGTTGAGCGACCATTGGGTTGTTTTGGTACGGGACCTTCAACGGCATCTTCATACCTAATCAAAGTTAAGCAACACACAACTCGAATACCGTGAAATCTCAAATATTCCCAATTAGGACAAGCAAGAAGAAGCTCAAGAGTTTTTTTTTTTTATGATTTGAAAATGACTCTAAGGACTTGTGATTATTTTGAAAGAAAATAAAATAAAATAAAAATAAATGAAAACAATTGCACACAAACATCGGGTTGCCTCCGGGTAGCGCTTCTTTAAAGTTGCATATTTGGACTAATTCACCTAAATGTGAAGATTAGTCGGGCGGAGCCTCGAACTTATGAAAATACCTTTGGTGTTTAGTAGAACTACCTCCAACTTGAAGTTTCAAAATGTGCTTTTCAACCTTTCCGGTCCCCTTTTTGTGCATAATCTTCCAACATGGACTTTGAACAACACTTTTCTCCAAGAGATTTTTAGATTTCTCATCATGAAAAGGAATTGAATCGACAAAAGAACAAGTAATATCCTTTTCAATATCAACATGAATTTTAAAAATTACTTGTTCATCCCCCACTCTCAAAGTTAATTTTCCTTCGTGCACATCAATGATTGATTTTGCCGTAGCCAAGAAAGGACGCCCAAGAATTAGAGGAACCTCAATATCATCATGCATGTCAAGAATAACAAAATCAACTGGGAATATGAATTTATCAATCTTGACTAACACATCATTAATAATACCTCTAGGATGTTTAATCGATTTATCGGCTAAGTGTATGTCCATCCTAGTAGGTTTCAGTTCACTTAATCCCATATGCTTGAATGTTTTATAAGACATCACATTGATACTAGCTCCTAAGTCAGCTAGTGCTCTATCAACAGGTAAACCATCAATTGTACAAGGGATAATAAAACTTCCTGGATCATTAAATTTTTGTGGTAGTTTATTGGAAGAACAATTATCATTCAATTGCACATTTGATAGTTCGTTAAGCTTATTATCATTAGAAATGATGTCATTTAGATCCCCTAGCATGCTTTGAAAGAGGTTGAACAAATGGAATATTAGTATGTAATTGCTTGAATGACTCAAGGTACTTACCAAATTTGTCCTCCCTTCTATCTTCTTGATTAAACCGGTAAGGGATCTTGGCTTGTATTCTCGCAACCACCTTTTTCATGGGCTTTTCTTGATTTGTCATCCTCCACATATTTTTGCATGGTGGTGTTGGGATAATTATGCTCATGTGGGACACTAATGGTGATTGCCTTTACGTGCTCCCTCGGGTTTGTTTGAAGATTACCCGGCAAACTTCCTTGCGGCCTTTCGGCAATCATTTTCACAATCTGGCCTATTTGATTTTCCAAATTGTGGATAGATGCCTCTTGATTTCTTAAGGATGTTCGACCGCTCGAATCGGCGTCATTGTTTGCACAAACTTTGCCATGAGTTCTTCCAAGTTAGGCTTTTCTTGGGTCGGTGGAATCAGGGATGCGTGTGTGGATTAGGATTGGGATTAGGTCGTGGTTGGCCTTGATTACCCCAACTGAAATTAGGATGTTGTCGCCACCCTGGATTGTACGTATTACTGAAAGGATTATGTTGAGAAGGCCGAGAATGGTTACCTAGATAATCCATACGCTCGGTTGGCGGTATTGTGTGGGGGCATTCTGGTGATTATGAGATCCTCCACAAGTTTCACAAGATAAAACATGTGGTGGTGGTTTAGGAGCCGCCAAATCATCGATCTTTTGGGTTAAAGCTTCGACCTGTGCGGCGAGCGTAACTACCGCATCTGCATTATACACACCAACTGACTGTTAGTTTTACCTCGTATGGATTGCCATTGGTAGCCGTTCATGGCCATTCCTCAATTAAATCTGGCGGCTTAGGTGTTTTGTTATTAAGAGTTCCCGACCATTTTGCATCGATCATTTGTCTTGTTGCGGAAAGTAGCCCGTTATAAAATGTTTGGACTTGCATCCAAATAGGTAGGCCATGGTGTGGGCACTTTCGCAACAATTCCTTGAATCTCTCCCAAGTATCGTATAAAGTTTCATAAATGCTTGAGTAAATGAAGAGATTTCGTTCCTTAATCTTGCGGTCTTTGCGGTGGGAAATACTTCAAAAGGAATTTTTTCGCCATAATATTCCATGTTGTAATCGTTCCTTTTGGCAAAGTATTTAACCATTTGTTTTGCTCGTCCCGAGAAGAGAGAATGGGAACAAGCGTGGCGGATGGCATCATCAGAGACCCGTTGATTTTGAAGGTGTCGCAAATTTCAAGAAAACTCGCGATGTGATTATTGGGATCTTAAATCGGTAGACCGTCAAATTGGACAAGCTGTTGCACCATTTGAATAACGTTGGGTTTAATTTCAAAATTATTGGCGGCAACAGCGGGTCTTACAATGCTTGACGTCGTGCCATCCATGGATGGCTTGGCGTAATCATACATAGTTCTTTGTTGTTCATCCGCCATGATAGGATCCTCGCCTTCGTTAATATCCTTCTCGTGAGTACGTCAGATTAGTGCTTTCCTCCGTGTTGCTACCGGCGGTTTCGTGTTTCCAAATTCGGCGACGAGTAGGCATGCACTGCGGTAAATAAAGAGGATAAGTGTAATCCAAGACTTAGAAAGATAGATAAAAAGAAAGACAATGATGAAATAAAAAAATGATTAAATTAACAAAAATAAGGTGTTCTTAATATTACAATCCCCGGCAACGGCGCCAAAAACTTGATGGCTCAAAAGCTACCTTTAAAACCGTAGGCAAGTGCACCTATCGTTTTATAGTATAGATTATTGAGTACCAAGTGTCATTCCCACGAGGATTGTAAGTTAATAATAATTGCCGTCTTTTTGTTATTTAATCTAACAATTTTCGAGTTTTTGTTTGATGAAAAAGGAAAACAAATTATAAATTGTAAAAATGAAAGAAGATTTGTAAAATAAGAAATCAAGAGATAGAAATGTGTTTGAATGTAAATCCCTCTAGAATGTTTTTGTGATTTGACAAGTTAAAAATACAACCGTAAGCCCTTAAGCAAAAACCAACCTCTTTTAATAAAATCTCATGTCTTGTGGACCGTAGAAATTCCCAATTTAAGTTAAACCCTTTCTCAAGGCGAAAAACTTCTAATCTCAAGTTGATTAATCGAAATCTCTTTCTAGTTAAAACCCCAAGACAAAGATTATAACGATTTGTGAATTCCCATATTAGGTTTGACCCTAATCCGGAAGATTTATGTCGTCCATATCTAGGATTGCATGCAACTCTTTTCACTTATATAGGTTCTATTTCACCATGAATCTCTCGATTTCCGGATGAAAAATAAACTTCAAATCAATATTGCGCATATATCAATTCGAATGAACGAAGCATAATATAAGTGAATCACACAAAATATGAAGATTTTATTAAAAGCATACACACCTTAATCACAAATCCATTCTAGAGTTCATTACATTCAAACACTAGGAGTTTAGCTACACATGATTTTGACCAAAGAATAAATTACACAAGAAGATTTAAGTATTGTAGACATGGTGTACTTATCTTTCTCAAAATCTCAATTGACTTCTTTCTTGATTGATGATGTTGCTCCAAGCCTTCTTTCTCCAATATTGCCCCAAGCTTTCTCCTCCAAGACCCTTGATCCCAATTCTACTTAATGAAGTGAATACAATGAATATTTTTCGAAAGTATCTAATGAATGAATCTCCCAATTTCAACCCTTGGCTTTTATAGCAACCAATACATTGATAGTACTCTCTTTTATTAAACAATCACCCCCATTTTCCTTGTTGGTTGGTGAATTCTTGTATTCAAGTGATGAGGAGGGGACATGGAGACATGTTTCAGTAAAATAGGGTGTTAAAAGTGTACAAAAGTGGCCAAAATAGGTTGGTTGGTGAGTTTTCCCCAAATTCCGCAAAGAAAAGTTGCAAAAAGAGGTCCGGACACGCCCGTGTCGCCGAATCGGGCCGTCTTTGTTTTTATCACACGGGGAATCGGGAGACATGGACATGCTTCCCAACACGGCCAAAGCACGGCCGTGTTGGGAACACGGCCTGGCCGTGTCGGAGGCTGTTTTGTGCGAAAAAATCGAGTTTTTAGCTCCCGTGAACACGACCGTGTTGCCCGACACCCCGCCCGTGTTGGACCAAAAATGCCCGAAATGACGCATTTGGCTTGGAATTTCGAGCGTTTTTGCATCCTTAAACTCCCGGTATGTTTTGACATGAATCCATGGTCCGAAATTCACCAAAATTAGCCCCGAATGGTCAATCTACATCAATAAAAGCACCTCGGAGTAATATGAACTATGTACAATCAAAAATTTACAAAACTAACAATAAAATAACTCGAATTCTACTCAAATATACACATAAAACGTGCATAAAAAGACCCTTATCGAAGTAACCAATTTGATAAGACGAATGAAAATTGATTTGTCGAAGCCGCAACAGTGCTAGCGGAGTAAGCAATAGGTAGAGGTAGCAAGGATAATATAAGTGTTATTGTGGTGGTGGATGTGAGTTGATGTATCATGCTGTGATATTATATTTTGCTAAAACAGACGGATTTACTAGACGTAGTAAACAATTATTAGAAGTAAAATTCTAAAATTCTGAACTCGCATATATAATCTTGTATCTTGCTGCTTGTAGCTTTCAGGTTGGCAATATAAAAAATTTCTCTTAACATATGATTGTTTTTGTGAATTCCAGAAATACCATTATATGAATTATTACCGTTGATATTCATCCTATAAAATATATGGTTCACTTATTAATTCTAATTTATTTTTAAGTATCAATCACATTCAATCATTATTTTGCTAAAAGTTATCACTATATTTTTATCCTTCATTCAATTTTCAGTTACATTATTGATTTTTCTTCCAAACGATTCATTTTTCCTATTCTCTATCAATATAAAAATAAACAGGGCCAAAGGACAAGCTACTCCATTTAGTGTGGCTTTAACTTTTAGTAATTAGTAATTCATGCATTAACTCTGTTTCCATATATTTGGCAGAAAAAAAGTAATATGTATTCGCTTATTTATTATCTTACGTTTCAAAATGGAGCTTCGCTTTCTCTCTATATGTATATTGGTCTTTTTTATCATACGAATATTTCAAAGTCGGAATATTTATTACACTTTGCATGTTCTGAAAGCCAATATATATCCAATTAGGTGGACTAAATAGTTGGTTTATTGATTCACTGTGTGTTGAACATGAAGTGAGGCCAAAAAAAAAAAAAAAAAAAAAACAGGAAGAAGGAGAAAAGGAGTAGGAAAATGAATTACTTATTCTGACTTTAATTATTTGTTATCTCATTATTTCTCTCTTGGGATCTCTTCCTTTATTTTGAGTTTACTTATATGGTTTCCTCAAAATAATCATCAAAATGTTTTTTATAATTGATATGTGAAGAACCATTAATACTAATCTCTTGAATTGTCATAATATAAGTATTAACTTAGCTCTTTGGAGTCGGTTTTTTCATATTTAATAAATCATCATGTGATGCTCGCAACAGTATTTTTCCATCCAAAAAAATGTATAGATTGCACTATAATTGGAGAACAATTCAATAAAATATCGGTTATACATTTATACGCCAAAATTATTATGTATAATACGTAATTAATTTGGGATTTCATTGATATAAATATTTAATTATTCTATAGAAAATAATACATTTTTGCAAGAAGATTCTCAATGAATTATTATGAAAATTATATTAATTGATAAAATTATTTAAAGAATAAAAAATAGTATCTGTTTATTAAAGTAGAAAATACCGAGAATAAGCCACTTTATTGACGAAAATGTTCGGAAGATTTTGCTACATTATTATATATGAAAGATATATACATCCTATAAAAAATATCGGATTTTATTCGAGTTATTATAAAAAAAATGGAGATTTTGTTACTATGGGTGAAACTACTATATTTAATCTGGTGAGTCAAAGTAGAGTATATTTAGAATTAAATTTTGGAAGATTTTCATGATTACAGTTCCACAAATTCTATGCAAATTTTTTTTTATTAAAAGTTCAGCCCCGTCATTGCAGGTCTCGAATCCGGACCTTGTCATTACGAGTAATACCGTGGCCATTGGGATAACCCCATGGTTATCCTATGCCAATTACTATTTGTACCAAAATATATGGATTATCCAATATTGGTTGATTATTTATTTTACCTGATTATATGCCTTTACATCAAATAACTTGAAGGATTACTTACAAAAATTACCTCTGGCTCTGATGGTTAAGTTTCATTTAAGACCAAAAAATATTTTGTGGTATGAACCTCATTTAAAATAAATACAAAAAAATTATAAAATAGTATTTTGAATTAATTAAGAATTTAATTTTAATTTATTCAGAAAATATATATGGACCACAATGCAATGCACGTGCACATTACTAGTCTGTTAAAAAGTGCCAACTGATTCTCTTCTTCCCATGCATCCTATAAGACATGATGATATATAATACTTCTAAGGATGATGACATGCTCTGAAGAGTTTCCTGGAGCCATATTTGAGAAATCACAACCGACAAAGACATCAAGCAATTATGTGCTTCCAGCTGCAGCTAGCTTGTGATTCTAGTGAATATAACTATATAAGGTCCACTTATCTAGTTATCTTGGATACTAGTGTATTTTTATTCACCATGGTGCCAATAGATATCTCTATATCTTCTAACAAAGAAAGAACCTTGGCTAGGGGTGTAACGAAGTCGAAATGGGCCAACATGGTATTGTTCGAGGCTTGTTTGAATTTTAATCGAGCTTTAAAAATTGTGTTTGAGTTTGTTTGGTTATTAATCGAATCGAGCTCGAACGAGCTTTGGTCGAGCCGAACATGAATCGAGCTCGAGTAGCTTGATATTTTTACACATATTTTATTCTTTTTTTACTAATCGAGTCGAGCTCGAGCCGAGCTTTAAATCTTATCGAACGTAAAAATATGTTCAAGCTTGGTTCGTTACTTTAACGAACCGAGCCCAAACAAGCTTTTAGCTATCGATCACGAATCGAGTATCGAATAATTTGGTTCCGTTTTCAGCCCTACCTGGCCCCTATAATTCTATAAACCAGAATATTTTGGAGGTAAAAATATGAATGAAGAATGTGGATAATTAAGAGATTATTCTTATAAAGGGCCCTCGTATAAAAAGTTATGTATTCATTTTATCTTGTTTTGATTTTTGTGTGATAAATTAAATTATATTTTGACGAATTGAATGAAGAGGAAACTTTATATTAGTTTCAAAATAATAATATGTTTGATTGAATATATTTTCAGAAAATTTTAAACGCGAAATTATATGAATGTTATGTGTCAAATCGTATTATTTTCTATATTTTATATAGATAGTAATTTGTCAAGTTGTTAGTGACGAGTAGATTGATAGCTGTACACAAGTGAACAATTACAATGGTCCAAGTGGTAAAGGTGCACTATAAACTATAAAGAGTTGTGAACCTTCACAGGAGCAATCTCGTCGTTTTAAAGAGAAAGCGACTAATTCTTGTCTCGATATTTTAATATTACTAGTAAGAAACACGTGCGCCGCACGCGATCCATATGACTTTACTAAAATAATTTTATTATTTAATAATTTTATTGATTAATATTAAAATATTAGAAAGTGTGAAATATTAATTAAGTTTAAATATTACGCAAAGATATTTAATATATATTTTGCTTTACTTTAATTATAGATCGATATGAATTGTTAAATAATCATTTTAAAGAACTCAATCCCACAAAAATTTTACAATTAGTATAACAACGAAATAAGTTTTATATTAGCTTACAATCACATTCATCGGTCTTTTATTTCATTGTTATGGCTAGAAAAGTCTTTTCTCTTACATGATTTTCGAATTCTTTTAGCATTGGATGCATTTTACATAATCAGACAAATAATTTAGCTTATAAGTCATAAGCTAATGATTAATAAAAATCACATGCAAGTTATCGCATTAATAAAAAAATAATTAATTAAATATTATACCAAAACCCATCATAATATCATCATTTTATTTGTTATTGTTATTCAATTAAAATAAAATAAAATAAAGGTTAGACAAATTCTTATGCTTCATGTGCTTACTTCTTTTATTCTATCTCAGTTCTTTGATTAAAAAAATGTAAAAAAAAATTACAATATAATATATATGTAAAAAAATATTATTTTAATTCTAGTAACAAAGTCAATATTTTATCATGACACTTAAACTTAAAGTTTGTAGTCCTCCTATTTCTAGTATCTTAAAAATAATAAACTTTAACTTAATATATAAAAAAATTAATCCATTATTTTCATCGAGAGTCGGGTATTAAATAAAACTATGAAAAAGTGATAAGTCAAAATCTGAGTTTTGAAACTCTATTCAATTGCACACAAAATATTTTTATTTAATAAATAATAAAACCAAAGACAGTCTTATGAAAGAAAAAATAAGTTAACAATTTTCACGCGTCTATCTTCAATAATTAAATATAATACTAATTAACTTTTATGCTTGAATTTCTTTTTGCATTCACTTATGTTTTTAAAAGTTATACATAATAAACTAAAAACTAATATAGTTATTTAAATTTCATAAAGTTTTAGAAAGATACGTTATACTATTATAGTTTCTACTTGCAATTGAATTTGACTATTTTGGTTATATTAATATTTATACTTGCAATTGAATTTGTACTTGCAATTGAATTTGACTATTAGAAAGATACGTTATACATTATACTATTAGATAGTTGTAAATTTTGTGAGCCATATAGTTATGAAAATTGCAATTATTATTAATATCTGAAACTAATCTATATTTGTTTGAAGAGATGTAAATTTAAAATTGATCTCATTAATCTCGCTTATAAAATCATATTATTTGTTGTAAAATATAATTATCAACCCATTTAAGTGCCTTTATTGAGAAAATGGTATATAGTACTTTAATTTTTATTTAAAATTTTGATTGAATTTTTGATCAAATAAGAAAATATATAGTTGCCAAAAATTTAGATATCAAGTATTGAAAAACCCCTTAACTATTCACTTTCGCCTCCTTATGCCGGGAATAATTCATATTACTTAGCACTAAACATGGTCATTTCACTCTAATTTATTATTATATATAGTTTAACACAATAAATTTGATACATAAATATTATTTTGAATATTTTGATTATTATATTGGTACTTAAATTAACATGTAATTTAAGAAATATTAATCTTTAATATATATATCAAACTATTTCATATTAAATAAATTTAGTTTATTTATTTATTTTTTTACAATTGCATATACATACAGTAACTTTCCATTTCTGATTCTTGTTTTCAAGTTTTTCATTATATTTGATTTTGTAAAAGTTAGAATAATTTGTACCCAATTTTATAATAATTGTCTTTGTGCTTGAATAGTTATAAGTCATAAAGGTGTGCTTTTAAAATGAACTGAGATTTTATCAAAAATATCAAATTATACATATTATATGAAAGCCATTTAATTTTTCTTTAGAATTCCCAGTTATGACCCACATATTTTTTTAAACTATTTATTTTTATTCTTTCAAATCTTTATAATATGTTTCATTTGGTTTAATCCTAAACTATCTATATATGTGAGATTAACCCCAAAATTATTTAGATCAATCTCAACTCATTAATGATAAGTATAACTATTTATTTTTTAATATTTTTTATTCTTAGTTTTCACTCTTATTTGTTGCAATTATTTAATTTACTTAGTTTTTTTATGAATGTTATGTTCGTATTTGAACTAATATATAATTTGTAATATATAATTACTTTCATTAACCAAAATGTTACATATTAAATGAGTTTATTTATTCATTCTTTTGCATAGCAGATATGACCTTTTAGACTAATCCAATTTTAGCTCATGTTTCACTTTTTCAAACCATTTTATTAAAATTCAATTATTTTGGTATACGTTTTTATTATAAATATGTATCATATTGATATTTTAAACTTATAATTTTTAAGAGTGTAACTTTCAAACGACATTCAAGTTTTATCACAAATGTCAATTTAAACATATGGATTTTTTTTATTAAGTTTGTCTTCTTTGTTTTTTTTATAAATTTATATATATACAACTTTTAACACTTTTTTGCACTTGTTCTTAAAATTTATAGGATATAAAATAATCAAAAAATTGAAATCATAATATATTAACAAAATAATAAATTAGAAACTAAAACTTATAATGTTATATATAGAAAATTAAGTAAAAATCATATTAACACATGTAATTAAAATTTAAAAGGTAATGTTTTTGTCGCGACACACTTGTTTTGGTTCTTGTTCGCTTTTTTTTTCATGTTAATCTTATTCCTTTTATTTTGTACTTTTTATTTTACTGATACAGCTAATTAAAATAAAATATACATGAAATTGCAATAAAGATAAAATATAAAATTCTCTTGTTTTCAATATTATTTCTTTAACAACCATCCAAAAATTCATTTTTAAATTGCATATTACTAATTGAGGGAGAATTTTTTGACCATAAAGGAATTATGTATTTTCTCTACTTTTTATTTAGCATCAAAACTACCTAAAATATTTTTTATTTTATTTTTTTATCGTGTATATTGAATTTGATCTTTTCCTTATAACTTATAATAGACATATTTAATTATTGGGAAAATTTAAAAGAGTATAAGAAATATACAATTTTGCATCATACTAAAAGTTAAATAGTTAAAATTTTCTTCTATAATGACTTGTGTATATGTTTAGAACATATAGTTGAAGATTTTGAAACCTAGTTTAAATTTGAAAATTGAATTTATAAGAAGTTTAAAGTATTCTTAGTGTTATGATTAAAAAAATATATTTTGATTCTCAAATCTTTTTTGGCTATAATGGACATCTCTCATATAATTAAACAAAAAAGATTAAATAAACAACAAAACTATAGAAAAACATAAATTCTTAATTTTCACAAAGTGTTGAACATTATAATGTTAAAATTTTCTCATGGGAAGTCCTTATATATACTTATGACATATGGTTAGAAAGCTCTAGGAATCTAGTTTAATATGGAGCTAATATTATTTGAAAATTCAAAATATTTTAAGAGTAAATTTGAAAGAATAAATACTTTTAAAATGTAGAATATAAAAGGTCAACTTTATATTAGTTTCAAAATAATAATATGTTTGATTGAATATATTTTTCAGAAAATTTTAAACGCGAAATTATATGAATGTTAAGTGTCAAGTCGTATTATTTTCTATATTTTATATAGATCGTAATTTGTCAAGTTGTTAGTGTTTTGAGCCGATTGATTACTTTGGACACAAGTGAACAATTACAATGGTCCAAGTGGTAAAGGTGCATTATAAAGAGTTGTGAACCTTCACATGGGCAATCTCGTTGTTTTAAAGGGAAAGCGTCTAATTCTTGTCTCGACATTTTAATATTATAGTGTAATTAAGTGGACAATCTCGTCTTACATAGAAAGAGTCTAATTTTATATCGTTACCATGCTGAAAGTTTGCTAGCTATTTCGATATACACCTAATGTTCCAATACTATACATGAGTAAAGCATTAAGAATCCCAACTCTATAGGATAAAATAGAGAATCAAATTCTTTCCAGATTAGAAATCGCAAGAAATATCCAAGCAAGCAGAGAGGCTCCACCCTCTTAGAACGAAGAAAGCGAGATAAACAGGAGATATGGAAGAGGAGGGTAGAGGTGCTGTAGCTACAGTAAAATCAATATTAGTGTACCCAATCAAATCATGCCGTGGAATATCTCTTTCTGAAGCGCCCATCTCTTCCACTGGTATCAATCAATTTCACTCATTTTCAACCTTGAATTCTAATTGCCTTTAATTCTTTCTTTCTTTCTTCTTCTTCTTCTTCTTCTTCTTCTTCTGCTTCTGTAATTTTTTTGTTTTAATTTTTCTCCAAGTATGTTGGCAGCTGATATTAATTTGAACTTGTTGATTACTCGTTTCGTTAACTTTCAACAACTGCAAACTTAAAGTAGCTTAGAAGGGACATATTAGAGATGGAGCGCGTTAATTACTATATTCACACTCTCTTTGCTTTCCCCTTACCTAAAATCCTGTGTAATTCCTTCCTGAAAACTGATAGTATGTTATTAATTTGGTTGTCTCACTGGATGGATTAAGCATTTCTGAATTCATGAAAGAATGAACTTGGTGCATTGACATTAAAACATGTTTCTTTCATATTGGATTTTCACCTACCTAGCTAAACGCCAAGTATAGAGTTGTTTTGCCTGCTGCAGCTGACTGTTATATTAATCTCTTCCTTTCTCGATGTACGTATATAGGATTTCGGTGGGATCGACAATGGCTAGTGGTGAACCCCAAAGGCAGGGCATATACTCAAAGAGTTGAACCAAAGCTTGCTCTTGTTCAAGTGGAGCTGCCAAATGAAGCATTTTCAGTGGATTGGCAACCAAATAAACACTCATACTTAGGTTAACCACTGTTTTCTATTTAAATTAAAAATAATCATACATTACAATCTTCACATTCCGTGTCTAACTTCCTTTTCAGTTCTTCTGTTTCTTTATTTTGGTTAATATTTTCCTCTTTGATAAGATTACTGCTCTGACCATCATGTTCTCTTTTCTTCTATTTGATCCTTTAATTTGGTTGATGCGATATAGATTGTCTTGTTTTTCCTTATATGATGGTTGTCGCAGCATCAAAGAAATAATGATTCTTAGTGGGATTCTTTTCAGATTTATATATATATTGAAAGAGCTTGGAATGAATAGTAGATTTATCACATCCAATTTATTTATGTCGACTTAGTCTATGCAGCAGTCCAACAGTTTCTTTAAATGTAGATTAATGTTTTCCCATCATCATCAACTCAAATTAATTTCACCTGTCAAAACTCCGCCTTCCGTCTAACTTCCATCTCCACCGCCTTATGCATTAAAGAGTTGTCATATTATCATCTAATCTTAAAATATTGCAGGATCCAAAGCTTAGTTTGTCTTTTCGGAAAATTATGTACATGACCACTACTATTACAGAGACCAGCTCCCCTGATCAACCAAATGGGAAAAAAAAACGGGAAATCATTGGAGAGAAACATACATTCATAACTTTAATTAAGACTAACAATTTGTCTCTCTATCTAGTGATAAGGGGTCCTGGTATGGATGTGCTGAAGGTTCCACTGAGCAAGTCAGCTGAAAAAGTGGAGGGCGTCTCAGTGTGGGAATGGTCTGGATCTGCGGTGGATGAAGGAGCTGCCGCCGCACACTAATTATCTCGGGAAGCACAGTAGGCTTGTGCGTTTTAATGATGGTACAACACTGAATCCCATGAACACAGGAGTAATCTGCATGACAAATGTCAAATATGACTAGTCTATCTTGAAATACAATGTACTGTTCTTAATTATTTAGTGGTTGCATTTCCATGCAGCTCTGTATATATTGCTAAAGTTAAGGAGCATATTATCTCAGTCCCTGCATCTTAAAAATCTTTCCAGCGCTTCTTTTCCGTTTTCCTTGTCAGTGCACATATGATGCATTCTGAAATGAATTTTGTCATACAACTATTGAGAGTCATGGCTACAGAAAGAGTTGTTATGGACCCCGGATGCAAACATTAATCACATCTGATTGACTTTGGGTTCCATTATGCAGCATCAGAAGTAAGGAGTGTGGACCCTAATTACGTGCGTGGATATAAAGTCATGTTTTCTGATGGGTATCCATTCCTCTTGTTGTCTCAGGTGTGTTTTACAATTGAATCCAGCCAACATTTATCCATTAGAAAAAACCTTATATAGATGGTATATTTTGCAGGGATCATTGAATGCCTTAAACGCTCTTCTCAAGGAACCTCTCCCCGCCAACCGTTTCAGACCCAAGTATTTCCCTTTCTTAATGTCTCATTATGTTGTCTGAAAAGCAGCAAAAGCATATATTACATTGATATGCTCACATAGATGTGTAAAGGAAGCTTCTCCTAATCATAATTATAGCACTCATAAAGATTGCTCTTGGCCGCAGTATCCTGGTAGATGGATGTGAACCATTTTCTGAAGATTTGTGGACGGAGATCAAGATAAATAAGTCAACATTCCAAGGTGTCAAATTATGTTCTCGTTGTAAGGTAAAAGCTTATTCCCTCAACACTTGGGATAACCCTTTTCATTTTTCCTCATTATTGGAAACTTATGTTAATTTCGCAGGTACCCACAATTAATCAAGAAACTGCAGTAGGTGGATCTGAGCCTACTGAGACTCTGATGAGCTTCCGTTCAGATAGAGTGTTGCGCTCAGCCAAGAAAAATCCGCAAGGGAAGGTAATTAGACTGAAAAGCTTTCCTACTTGTCTCCTTTGATTCCAATTTAGAATTATAACAAAAACTTTATGATGTTTCAGGTATATTTTGGACAGAACATGGTCTGTAACGACTCCCTTATTATTGGAGGAAATGAAAAGAGCATCAAAGTGGGAGATCCTGTATTTGTCCTCAAAATGGTGTCATCTGCTGCTGATGCTGCCGCTTGATTTGTTTGTGAATCCCTCTGCATCATCACTTCTATTTCACATAACAAGTTCAAAATTGGTTTAACATACAATAAAACTCGGCTCTTGTGATATATTTGATTATGGCTGGTGTTATTCCAGCTCTGCATGTATATAGAAATAGCTCGAGTGATGGTAGAGGCAAAATGTACCAAAAAATTGTGCTTCTGGCACTGTTGGAATGAAGACCATGGTAAAAATATTGTTTAATGGATGTGCATTTGTCTTCCCTCTTTCACTTGAAATGTCTCATTGTGACCTCACATACTTCTCATAATTTGTATTGATTTCCTTATCTGTTGATCGTGTGGCTTTTTAATTGTGTAGTATGCCTATTTATAAATATACACGCAATGTTGTACAAAATAACACGAGATACAGAAGAAGATACTATCCTCTCAAACTTTTCAACATTTTCTTTATTTCAAAAGATACATATATAAATACATATTATTCTGAAGCAATTGAATTAAAGAATTGCAAGATTTATGTTCAAAGAAACACACTATACATGCTGATATTTCATGATGCATTCTATGCATTGTTTGTGACTGCTTGAATAATAGATACATGTTTTGATACGATCCCACATCGGATCCACAAACAATTGTGGATTAATTGATACTTAAAGTTGGGGTAAACCTCTACTCATGAGCTAGTTTTTATGGTGAGTTAGGGCGTTGACCTTGAGGAACTTTATCCAATGATTGTTCACAAATGCGGCATTTCACTAAATATTGGTGAATCAACTTAAATTCATCACATGATTCACATTAAGGAATTCTTCATGCATGCTACTTGCCTATTTATTCAGTATTCAACCAACAATGATGATCAGTCTGGTCCATTTGGTAATAATTAAGCAGTCAATGTTTAAAATCGATCAAATATGATAAAATCAGACGAAAATCTAAGAAAAATAAATCGATAAGCCGGTGTTTTTTTTATGCAAAGTTTAACATGGGTGAAAATATAATGGCGTCTCAACAATCTTATAAAATGAATTCCTCATCATCCCTTCTAGACTTTATTTGCCTTCTATTGGACAACTTCTCTTATAATAATATTACACATGCAATATTTTATCTGGCCGAGAGGTTTGTTCCATTATTTTTATTTGTTGCAACTGATGTAGTTTAAGGTTACATTTAGTTTGTACATGAACATTTCAAGTTCCTGTTTGTGATTTTATGAGGTTTTTGGTAATTGTGATTAACAAAATTTGTATGTTTACTGCTTGAAAATCGTAATTGAGACTATTGTTGTATTTCTTCTGTGATTTTTGAAATAGCTTCTACTAATGTTCTATTTTGCTAAAAGATACTATTTCTGCGTGTTGTATTCAACAGACCTCTATGTAATTGGAGGTTGTGACTGTTTCTCTGTACAACTCAAATGCTAATCTTGATTATTTGATTATGCCAACCAACTCACATTTGCTTCCCTGCTCGACTTTGCTTACCGCTCTTTAAAAGATGTATTGCTTGATGTATTTGGTTGGAAATATATTTACGGATAATCACGATCAACGATAAGCAAGAAAAATGTGTTTTGCTCAATATACTGTGCAACAAGTATTTACTTTTGTCCCTGCTTGCTGCTATTCAAGTGTGTGAAACAATAGTGGTGAAGGTTATTGGCAGAACTAATTAAGACTCGTGGTCAGGTCACTTAGGTGAGAGTCAAATTTATTGATGATCAATACTGTTTCATTATGAAGAATGTCAAGGGACCTGTTAGGGAGGGTGATGTTCTTACCCTGATGGAGTCTAGAGGCCCGGAGATTGCGTTGATGACTCTCATCAAGTTTCCATCTTCTTTAGTTTCGGAATTGTAATACAAAAGTACTTTGGTGTTAGCATCATTATTCGTTACTTTTCATGAATGTAATATGATCACTAATTTTCATGAAGTGAATGTATTCAGAGTCATCAATGTAACCATGCGTGCTATTTTGTTTCTCAATTGACATTTTCATTCCTTATTTCGCCTTGGTAATGGTAGCTAAACATGATTGCGTAATTTATATTATGGATTGCACATGCGAAGCTGCAACCTTGCTCCCATGTTTAAAATGGTCAGGTTATCATTATTTTCTAATCATCATGTTCATGTATTGACTATAACTAAGCAGTCGATGTCAATTGCCTTGGACTATATAATAAAGGCTCGTCTTAATGAGAGGTTATTATGTATTTGTTAGACAAATAATTTTATCCCAATTAATCCAATTGTATTGAGGATATTGACATCGGAGTCAGTAAAGCAGGCTTATGCCTTGGGTGTTATGCTGTTATTATACGATGTTGACAAATATTTTTTTTTTTTTTTTTTTTTTTTTTTGAGGGGGTAGACAAACATTAATGTAGTCGGTATCCCAATGTTTATAAATATAAATAGAGATGGAAGCGAGCATTGGTGCACAAAAATGCAGCGGTGTGAATGACGCCGAACCAAAAATATTGTCGATTGACACTCATCTTTTATTCTCCTATTTAGGACTCCATTTTTGCACTCACTCAGTATTTGCTCTTGAATCTTGATTGATAGATTCTCCATCTTCATGTCGAATTATCTGTAGAAACACACGTTTTTTTTTTTAGTGCGGCCCAGATGAAAGCCTTTTTGGGTTTTGGGTCTCTCACCAAACAGCTAATATCTGGCCCAATGGACATCACAGGCCCAGCCCTAAACCTGGTTCTTCTCTTCTTTGTCTACTGCAAATCGGTCGTTCCTCTCCTCTCCAAGCAAAACCTAATTGAATTTCAAGGACAAAAAAATGTGGCTGTGGAGACTGAGTAGATCCTACCAGGGTTCAGTTTTCCTCGGTCAAACCCTTATATAGAGGAATGCCCATCTCCGCATTTAAGGCCAAGCACCAAACTCTCAAGCTCTTCTCTATCCCAAGTAAGTCTCCCGCAAACCTCTTCTCTTCGATCCCCTCTTCTCTTACTCAGCATTTGAATGCAAATCCTGAATCCCAATTTCCCAATAGCGTTATTACCCCTCCCCTAGAACCGAGCCTAATTTTCACGATCCTCCAATTTCTGATAGATTATTCAGAGATGCACGCAAATTGGGATCTTACAGACGAGGTGACTCCACATTCTACTCCTTATTGAACACCATGCCAAGCATGCAGATTTCAGGGCCTTGGACATGGTTTTTGAACGGATGAAACGTGAAAAAGGTCTTTTATTGAGAAAAATTTCATATTAGTCTTTAGAGCTTGTGGGAAAGCGCATTTACACCATAAAGCTGTTGACTTATTTGACAGAATGGTAGATGAGTTCCAGTGTAAACAAACTGTAAAGTCCTTTAACTCTGTGCTTAATGTGATTATTCAACAAGGCGTATACCATCATGCTTTGGAGTTCTATGATCATGTCATTAACAATAAAAAGAATATTTCGCCGAATGTGTTGACATTTAATTTAGTGATCAAAGCTCTATGTAAGTTGGGATTGGTCAGCAGGGCAATAGATGTGTTCAGGGAAATGTCTAGTTTAAAGTGTGAACCTGATGCATACACTTATTGCACACTGATGGATGGATTGTGTAAGGAGGATAGGATTGATGATGCTGTGGCTTTGTTCGATGAGATGCAAATAGAAGGATGTTCCCCAAGTCCGGCAACGTTTAATGTGTTGATTAATGGGTTGTGCAGGAAGGGTGACCTTGCCCGGCGGCTAAGCTAGTTGACAATATGTTCCTGAAAGGTTGCATACCAAATGAAGTGACGTACACACACACTCATACATGGGTTGTGTCTCAAAGGAAAGCTGGACAAGGCAGTCAGTCTTTTGGCTCGGATGTTGTCAAATAAACTTATTCCAAATGATGTTACATATGGAACCATCATAAATGGGCTTGTTAAGCAGCGAAGAGCTGTTGATGGTGTGCATGTGCTAATGGCAATGGAGGAAAGGGGGTACAAAGAAAATGAGTATGTTTATTCAGCACTTATTAGTGGGTTGTTTAAAGAGGGAAAATCTGAAGAGGCACTAAATTTGTGGAGCAAGATGATAGGAAAGGGGTGCAAACCCAATATTGTTGTTTATAGTGCTCTCATAGATGGTTTATGTCGAGAAGGAAAGCCCTATGAAGCTGAGGAGTATCTTTTCCAGATGATTAATATAGGTTGGTCTCCTAATGCTTTCACTTGCAGCTCCCTGATGAGGGGTTTCTTTAAGGTTGGAAACTGTGATAGGGCAATGCTTGTATGGAAAGAGATGGTTGGGAAGGATTACATGGATAATGAGGTTTGTTACAGTGTGCTTCTTCATGGCCTATGTAAAAATGGGAAGTTGAAAGATGCTCTGATGGTATGGAAGCACGTGCTGACTAAAGGATTGACACCTGATGTTGTGGCTTATAGTTCCATGATTCATGGTCTCTGCAACGCTGGGTATATAAAACAGGGTTTGAACTTATTCAATGAGATGCTATGTAAAGGGTCTAACTCCAAACCTGATGTAGTCACCTATAATATACTTCTTAATGCTTTGTGCAGACAGGATAACATTTCCCATGCTATAGATCTTTTAAATAGCATGTTAAATCAAGGCTGTGATCCTGATTCAGTTACATGTAAGATTTTATTGACAACTTTGAAGGAGAAGCATGACCCGCCCCTAGATGGTAGAGAGTTTCTAGATGAGCTAATACTAAAGCTTCACAAACGGCAAAGAATAGTTGGAGCATGCAAAATTATAGAAGTGATGCTTCAATCTTTTCTTCACCCAAAAGCCTCCACTTGGGATAAAGTTGTCCAAGAGATCTGTAAACCAAAAAAAATTCTAGCAGTCATTGACAAGTGTTGGCATGATTTGTTCTTCTGATTTGACAGGTGCGATTTATTTTCTCGGTATGTATAACTCAATAGTATCATTCAAACATACTTTCCCGTTTTGGTGTTATTTACTGATTCTTACTTTTCTTAGCTGCTGCTAACTTCCTGAAAATAAGTAGAAACCTTGCAATTTTTTTTTTTTTGTATTTAAACAATGGGTAAATATCCCTTTGCCCCCCTATACTCTTCTTGAGTATCACTTTACCCCCTTATACTCTTAATTAGAATCACTTTGCCCCCTTATGCTTTAGAATAATTTTCTATACTCATATACTTAAAACAATGACTATTTTATCCTTATCTATTAGTTTTATTAAAATAAAAAAAAATTATTTTAAAAGTATTTAATATTAATAAAATTGTACTTATTTTCTAACTTTCACAACTTGATTAATTAACGTTTAATATTAAATCTATTATATTTTACCTTGGTTGCTATTTATTTAACTTTAATATAGTCCCTATTAAATTAATATATATATATATATAATAGGATATTTCTATTAGCTAATACATTTATACTTTTAATTTATTGTTCATCACAAACTTAAAATTATTTAATGTATAATACAAATTTATTAAAGATGTGAAATATTATTAGTAACTTTTCAATTATTTATTGAATAATCATAATTTAATAAAAAGTCATTTAGTGGTTAATTTTTTGAATACAAAATATTATTTTACAATATAATTAATACCTAATTTTAGATTTATTAATTATTACGAAAAAAATATATGAATATATTAAATAAAAAATATATGAATATATTAAATATTGTATACGCGTATAGCTATATACGAAAATCCAATATATATATAATTATAAATGTGTACTGTGTAAAGTGTAAACGAAAGTATATGATTATGCTACTATATTTAATACAATTTATATTACGAGGAAAAAAAGGTCAACATCTGGAAAAAAAGGCTTTGTATATTGATTGAAAATAAATTCAATGTATTATTATATACGTATGTGATGATAAGTATATTTAATACAACTTATATGTACTAATGTACATGAAAGTATACGAGTATCTACTATATTTAATACAGGTTATATTATTAAAAATAAATTTAATGTTTTATTGTGTGTATATAAATTTAACATTATAGACATATGTGTATATATGTATGAGTACACCATATATGAATATATGTTATACATATGCAATAAAACTATGTATATGTTTGTATAGTTGTGTAATATAAGAGCTTTAGATAATGGTATTTCTTTTTCTTTTTTTAATTCATTGATCAAAGAAAATGTACAAGTACGCTGGGCATTCCCAGGTTAGGTGTTCACAATTCACATGCGGGAACGTCTATCTATTAAATAATGTTATTTTAGTAATATGAAGTTCTATCCAATCTATTGGGAATAGGCACATATGAATGGGTGGAATGACTTATTGTCCTAAGGAATGGGATTCCTGTTTTAATATACCAAGCATGGAATAATGAATGAAGTTGGAAATGGCCATTCCATCCCCATTCAGTTCCTGTACATTCTGCACAACACCTCTGAAATAGATGTTCCACGGTGTTATGATTGTTTGTTGTAGTTAGCTACCAAGAAGGTGATTATGTCATCATGCCCTCCTTACGCAAACTCTATTTGTAGTATCTGTACCTAGGGGTGTAAACATAGTTGTTAAAGGCGCAAGGGCTCCCGGAGCCTGAGGCACGTGCTTTTTTGACAACTTAACAAATAGAGAACCCATTCCTCAAAAAAAACCTAACCTTGAATCAGGCACTCGCTAAGTGAAACGTGCCTCCTGGGAGGCTATGAGGCGTACCAACCAGCGCCTCAGGCGCCTTTGACAACTATGGGTGTAAATGAATCGAGTAGATTCGAATATAATATTGGTGAAGCTTGTATGGATTTTTGTCGAGCTTCAAAACTTATATTTGAATTTGGTTTGATTATTAATCGAGTCGAGCTTGAACGAGCTTTAGTCGAGTCAAACACGAATCGAGCTCGAGTAGCTTGATATTTTTACACATTTTATTATTTTTCCACTAATCAAGTCGAGCTTTACATTTTATCGAACGAAAAAATGAGTTCAAACTCAAACTAGCTTTCAAACGACCGATCTCGAGTCGAGTATCGAATAATTTGGTTTGTTTTCCAGCCCTATCTGTATCGTCCCTGAGAATTGATATTGAGTTATGGTATTGAGGCACTCCATACAAAATGAGCTAACTGAAACAGAACCATAATTGCATTAAGCAAAGCCCCCAATAATGTATTATACTGATATTTTGAGCAAAATAAACAGTAACCTTTAGTGAAATTAAAGTATTTTCAGCAATATGTAAAAAAAAAGTGTGGAGCATTCTGTTTGGGAACTAAAGAATATATCCGAAGTTTCTCTAGGAACAAGTTAAAAGCCCTTATGAGTGTGATTCAGTGGGAATTGCTTTTCACTTTGGAACCATCTAGTTGTGATGAAGTAAGGCTGGCAGTTAATGTAAAATCTGCGTTTAGATTGCTTAGTATTTTTGTGCCTACTTGCACTTTTCGAACCATCCTACTCATTCGTTTTGAAATGTGGGATTTTTGGATTTACAGGGCGTTTAATATTGGTCTACTAGTTTCACATTTGCTGATCTTGGGCCCCAGGATTCTTCTACTGTTTCTTCAAAATTTATATGCTGACAAAGTCACCAATAGATTTCAAAGGGCTGCTTGGTGACTGCTATTGCATGGCAGAAAAATCAATTGGACTCCCATGCCCTGACTCAAACTGAGTATCCATGCTTTGCTTTTGCAGAATTGATGAAAGGCATCTGTGCTATTAATATTTCCGGGTGAGAAAGAGACTTTTCGTTGAACCTTTATTCTCCTGACAGTATCAGAGAAACGTTTGTGAAGATGCTGTCTAAATAGGAAGATATGTCAATTCTAGACAAATTCGGATTTTTATCAGCTTCTTTTTTTTTCTTATGTCGATTTGCTGACAGGCGGAATACAGTTATCATGAGACATTGGGGAAGATTTTCAGTCTCGTAGATGCAACCTTTGGTTCCTCTGCACACCACATACTATCTTTCCAGATTCACGACAGTCCTGAGATGGCTCTATGGAAGGCCATTATGATTGGAAATGTTAGTGTGGCAGAGTAATGGTATCAGGATATAATCCTTCCAGCATCAGGGGTACATCAGGTAAATGTGCAAACAAGATCCATATGAATTTTGTTCTGACACACCTTCCTTTACTAAGATAATGTTTTAATCCACCATGAAATTTATTCTTGCTGCCTTGGATTTTGGGATCAGAATGGCGGAAGTATGGCTAGTTCTCAAGTCTTGAAGGTGTATAGAAGCCAGACCGAAGAATGCAGCAGATGTTTGATACCTAGAGAGGCTCTTCTTCACATCGAAGACAGCATGCACAAGGACCATTTGCCCGCAAAGAGCCTGAGAATGCGTGCCCCACTTTAGAAAGATTTACAACGCCTGATGCCGAGACTCGGAGAAAATCTGATGCTATGGTGGCCATAGGAGATTGGCTATATTCAGACCTACAGCATATTGAGTAACTCTGTACTGAATGACTTGCGGTTACATTTCTTATCAAAATCGTCGTTTTCGGAAGAATTCATCGGAGTAATAAAGCCTATAGCACTTTGCTGGTGTTTGCGATTCACCAGTTTAGTACTCATACTTCGCATAGACTCCTAGTTCCTTAAACTATCTAATAGTCAATCCCATTGAAATGTCAAGATTTGTTGTGGGGAATTGTTTGATCACAATACCTTAGAATTTTAATCCAATCGAACATATGGTGGATCAGTTGGA
Organism: Rehmannia glutinosa; assembly: GCA_016081115.2. Classification (NCBI taxonomy): domain Eukaryota; kingdom Viridiplantae; phylum Streptophyta; class Magnoliopsida; order Lamiales; family Orobanchaceae; genus Rehmannia; species Rehmannia glutinosa. The sequence continues at coordinate 101,548,326 of CM071934.1, read as the reverse complement.
GCTGAATCAAATGGATGAAATTTACATAATAACTCATCTGAGATCAATCAGAACTCTTTTTGGATGATACCCTAGAGTGATGGATCAAATTAACCCTGGAGAAAACTGCTAATATGAAAGGTTTTATGGCTATTCTGTACATACTATCAAAATTCTGTCTTCAAGTCTTTGTTTGCAATCAGAATATGCTGAAGAAATTCTTGGTAAGTTGTTGTTTAGCCATAAATTTAACTCGGACATCAATGTTTGCCAGGTGAAATTGATTGACAACTTCACCATCAAGAAATGCGTGGATTATGCAATTTTTTAATGCAAAATTGAAAGTTACAATATACATCTATTGTTATAATTTTTTCAAATTCCCGTCCAAATTTCACTCTACCTATCCTTTACTTGGAAGTTTTTTATTTGGTAATTTATTTTTTCAGTGAGAAGTTGATAGTGTGACAGTATTTTGTCCAAATATTGGATCCCCGTTTGGTACTCAATTTACTTGTTTTTCCACAACACAGCTTACAACTAATTACACTTATCGATTTCCTTAAGGCAATGAAGCAGCCACACTTTCAGTAACGGGTTGTTCTTCCCCAGCATTATTTGTTGTAACGCAAGCACAATATTTGGCAACTTTGATATAGAATACACCAAAATATCATATGCTTCAACAACCATTTGATCAGCACCATCAAAAGTGAAAGATACGGGGCGATTTCTGTTCTATCTCAAAAGTCTAAACACAGGATAGAAAGAGCTATCTATAAAATACTCTGTCACAGGATGTCTCCTGCATATCAGATGCACGAGAGAAAAAGTTCAGATAAGTTTATTACATCCTTCCTGGCCAGGATACAGGAATTAATACATCTAAAACCAGAGCATCATACAGAAGAAGATAGGTAACAGAAAAATATGACGCTTTTTTCTTCTTTTCTTTTTTGTCCAGGAAAAGAGAAGACAATCCCATTAGCCAAATGGCAAGCACCTCATTCTTTTATTTCCGTCTAGACTAGCGATATGGTGAAGCTCCAAGCAATGCTTCCATGGTGGCCAATTGATGTTGCAGGAAGTTGTAGACAGATTCAGTTGTCATGGATGCAACTCTGACAACAACTCCTATTCCCTGAACATGTTAAACATCAAACCCTCTATGATAAATTGCTTCCAAGGTAACCAGCTAAGCACAGGCTAGAAGATGCACCTTTGGGCCAAACGTACTGCAAGAAGCAACAAAACTTGGTTTGGGCAAGCAATGTTTATTACTGTCTGATTCTGTCGAACGCCCTGAGCTAATTGAAGGAACGGAGTTGCTGATACATTAATTTCTTCACGTCTTCCTGGATTTGATTCTGAATAAGTCTCAACTTAGGCCTAAAACCATGTAAACTGATGTTAATGTCTGATAAATCCAACCGATCAAAACAAAAAGTCTGATAAATCCAGCTATGCTTATTTTTATTTAGAAAGAAACCCAAATGACTATGATAAAATTAATAGGGTACTACTAAGGGTAAAAAAAATCAAATAATGAGACAATAATTTTGTTCCTACCCCAAAAGAACTATCATAGCTATTGCTTGGTAGTCCTGCAGGCGGTCAGAAATACTGATGTGACTTCCTTGCTCTAACAATATCTGCACCAAAATAAAACCATCAACAAGAGAATGTTATCTAGATGGACCAGATTCATGAGGCTCACATACGAACATACCGTGTCAAGAAATACAGGCTCATCGCCTTCTAAAAGAATGCGGTTAGTGCTCTTATAATGAGAAAAGGCCCATTTTTCTCCACTTTCATGACGACCGCTAGTTATCCAGTCAACAACCAGCAAGCTTGATTCAGGCACAACTTTGAAGATTTGTACTTGAGAATACTTTGCAGTGGAAAAGCAAGTTACTGGATCTGGAATGACAACCAAAAGTGCGTCTCGTCCAACACTGGCCTACTGCATGGCATAGATTAGCCACCATTAATTGATTTTTTCGACTTGATTCAAACCTAAGATGAACAAAAACAAAGGAATACATTTTGGATATTTTTATTATGTTCTCTCCAAGAAGCTAGCACATAGCTGTATAGCGAAATGCATAGTTGTTAAAGGTGCGTCTTACCCAAGGCTCAAGGCCTTGCGCCTTTTCAAGACCGAAGAGGGCAATGTTGGCTGGGCGCGCGCCTCGCCTCAGCGACAACTTCTTTAAGAAGTTTGAAAAAACATTTTTTGTTAGCAAGAAAAGCGATTTTCACTATTTTTCTTTGGGTGGGAGATGCTGGGACATAAATATAACAAAAGAAAAAAAGAAAAGAAGCAATGTAATTTAGAGACAGAAACAGAAAAGGAAAGAAAAAGGGGCTAGGGTTTTTATAGATAATCTTCAATTACTCTCTCATACTTGGACATCCTCTAACTAAAGTTGAAGGGCAGTCAACCCATCAAACTTGATTTATGCTAATATGCTCGTATTGAAAATTTTGTTTGTTTTAATTTGAGATTTGGTACTTATTGGGTCACTTGAAGTGTGTTTTAATCAAATTATCGTGTATGCAAGGCGTGCATCGAGGCGCTACCATAGCCTTTGCGCCTTGGGTGCGCCTCACGCCCTTAACAACTATGGCGAAATGCAAACACCACTTCCACTTCGAGAATACTAATTTTCCTATGTAATGCGTCTACAATCATCAGTGTGCTTAAGTTAACATAGTGAGAAGTTAGAAACAAACAATTGATCAATATTTACAGCAAAGTACGAGTAAGATAATAAGGGCAAATGCAAGAACAAAAAGTGAAAATTTGAGTACCTCCAACATTTGTTTAGAACATTTTGATCCAATAGACTTGTAAACCTGCATATTTTCCATACAAAGATTTCAGTAACCGAAATATAAAAGCAGCAGAGTGAGTCAGATTAGCAATATCTGAAGCGGTACATAAAAAACATATTTGCGCAAATTAATAAAGTATGAGACCCATGAACAGATGGAGAAGAGGAGGAAAAAAAAAAAAAAGAGAAAAAGAGTGAACCTTAGTGGAAGATTGAGTGGTCAAAACAGCAGTACAACCATCCCCAACCGTAACATCAAAAGCTATGGAGTCGCCCTGGTGTTTTTACACGCCAAGGCATAAAAACACTGCATGAATTGAATCAATCAAATGAAAGAGAGGGAAAATAAATATACAGATACAATGCCTCCGCCATAGGTGGTGGTGTAAATCCATACAGCATCGGTTTGGGAAGGGCCCACCTGACCGTCGTCAACATGTCGAATATAGCAATTGATTTAATTCCTTTCTATGTATTTAGAAATAAAAGAAGCAGGAATGAATAATCAAGAAATTAAGAGGAAGGTTAACCTTATTGGGGTTGATGAATTTGAAGGGGTACTTGAAAAGACAGCGGGTTAGCGTTGACTTCCCTCCGATCCTCTCCACAACCAACTTTCCTCTATCCATTCCTACCCCTCCGCTCCGCGTCTGGAAATTATTTCTCTCTAATTCTCATTTTTAAGTTGGGATATTTCATATGCAGCTGTGCCTTTGCGCACAAAATTATATTATTCTTCGTATGTGAAATATGTCCACAGCTGTGCCTTTCAGTTTAATTAAATAGTACTAATTAATAATCATAGATGAAGGTAGTACGTAATTACTGTAATTGTGTATATTATCTGAAACTTCGATGGTACACAGTCACCGCTGTGGTATAGTGGATAGATGCATCATAATGTAGTGAGAGAAAAACCCTTGTTTAAGCTCAAATTAATTTACCAGATCCAGCACTTGAGAATTGAGATTTATCCATCTTTTGAATCATGAATATTAATGTACTGAAACATGTTAATCCATTTCAATCAATTATATATTATTATGTACATGCAAGATGGCACATATTTAGCAGTCAACAACTAGTAATTTCAGAGTAACTTGTGTGTGTGCAAGGCACATGCAAACATGAAAACGCACAAGCCCATAATCTCGTGCAACTGCTGTGCAGAAAAACTTCAAAATTGTCAACATCATCAATAAAATATTAAAATGCACAAGATTGATTTTCACTTGTTTTTTATGCTTTCTTTTCCCCACTGCAGCAGGAGGAGGGTGGAGGCAAACTTAGCAATCTCAGTTGTGGATATGATTCTACAACAGTAGCTTTTGTAAACTATATCTCATCTTACACAAGAAACTCTACATGTTAATAATAGCATCAAATTCATCTATAATTACAACAATCACAACTGATGAACTGCACTACAAAACTGGATCACCTGAAATATTATTACCATCTGAAACATGTGTTCCTGCAATCCATCTAGGCTTGATGGGTTGCAGTATGATCTGATATCGTCCCTTCAGAAGATATTTCCTCCTCATCTACAGAATGTGTTTTGCTGGAATTCCCACTTCCTGTCTCATCATCTTCTACAGCTGATGAATTTTGCTTTGCTTTATGTGGAACTTGGGGTCCGATCCTCCATCAACAGCACTTGGGCCAGGAGGTGGACCAGGAGCCACACAGGAATCGACCAATTCCATAACGTCAGGAGAAGGCGTCAATCCTGTAACAGCAGGAATTGGCACGGCTGAAGATGAGGGAGTAGTCAGATTGGCCTCAATCCATGGAAATACCCCTGAGTTTGTCTGCACTCCAGCAATAGAGGTCGAACCAACATCTTCCCTATGATGGCTAGAACTACTCTGAGACAACTTACTAGATACATGTGACCTCTTCTTCTTCTTCTTTAAACCACGCAGAGGATCCTTAGGCCTAGGAGGAGGTGGTCCGGGGACAACAAATGGAGGAATCTGGGAGGAACATTCCCCATACAGCACACGAACAGATTGTGCTAATGCAGATAAAGTAGGAGGCAGTTCAGGCTCTGGGGTTTTATTTACTGCTTCTCGAAGCCAATGAGGCAGTTTGCCTTTCGGAGACATATGTCTAGCAACCTCTTCCTTTCCCTTTGACTTGGAGAGGTTGTTATAATCGGCAACCAGATTAGAACTGGCAGGCTCGCTGCTTCCCATATTATTATTAAGGCCAGGCAATATCCCCAACCCACTTGCTTCCCTTTGCTTCACCCTTTGCTGCAATCCAAGCGAATCCAAGCAACTGGTTCCTAGTGAGTTCAGCAGAAATGGTGGCTCAGTAGGAGAGCTTGAGGAAGCAAATGATTTGTCAGTGGTTCCTGCAAATAAGTCTCGAGAAAACTTAGCCTGGAACTTCTGTGCACACCAATTCAGATGAGGTGGATCAGATGGTTCTAAATGTGGCGCATTGGGTGGTAGACCAGCAAGACCCAATCTCATGTCTGTTATGTGCATCTGAGATTTCATAGGTCCATTGTATTTGGTTCCGTGCAATGCCCGTGCCATCATACCATCTGAGCAAGTCCCGTGCAATGCTCGTGCCATCATCCCATCAGAAATCCCAGAAAGCATATTATTTGCAGACTTTGGAGGCATGAGAGATTTTGGCCCATCCAGGATCTTGAGTTGTTCTTCCTCCCACCTAGCCGACAAATCCTCTGCAGTTTTGAACTTTGAGAACTTCAACCTTGGATCTAATAGCATTGCCTCCCAATTTCCTCTTCCATGTCTACGGACGCCTATCCAAAGATAATCAAGCTCATCCTCGGACCAGATATCCATTTTTGATTTCTTTTTCAGCAAGTGGCTTGATCCAGCTCCAGTTCTCAGAATGATATTCTCAAGAACCTTCCTATGATTTTCCGGAAATGATGAGAATGAGGATGGCATGTGAAGTGAGCCCAATGCTGGAGGCATCTCCTTTTCTTGCTGATTATATTTGGGTGGTTCTGGTGGGTATTTGAAATTCGGCAACAATGGCAGCATAGGAAGATCACGGACAGTATCATATGGCTCTGCTGCAGCTCTTGATCCCAGTGACAAGCTTGGGAGTAAATCAGGAGTTGTACTTGGCAAGTTCACCCCAGGGTATGAATATCTAGGTAGCAACTTCTCATCGAATGGTAGTTTGGGCAATAGCATCTTTTCTTGAAATTCAGAAAAAGTAGCAGCCGAAGTCCCCGAATGCTCTGCCAATCCTTTACCTTTCAGTATATTCAAAGATTGCTGCAAAAAATATGATAGAACAGATGAAAACTGTATTTTCAATTGTTATATCTAGTAAGCATGAGTGCCATAGAGAGAGTAACTTACTGGAGTAAAGGGCAAATATTTATCCAGGACATCGCTCTTGGTGTGCACCTGAGAAGTGCCAGGCAATGCATATTGGGCTGAGATTGCCTCATTAACTTTACCATTGATCTCATTTGACATTCCAGAGGCAGAAAGAGTAGCAGGTAAAGGGAACTCCACTCCAGGCCCTTGCTTGAATTGTCTTTGGTAAGGCCTCGGGATTTTGCGCTGAAGCAGCTCCATTTTGTTAGGAGCATTGGGTGCACATAGACCTATAACTGGCAGCAAGTTATTGCGCATAGCATCGATTGAGCTTGTGCCCTGTAACTGATCAATGTCCCCAGAAACTTGTGGTGGAAGATGTAGTCCAGTAGACATAACAGGAAGATCGAGATGAAAAGTGGAAGATTTATGCTTCGACATCCTTCCCAGCTTCAAGGTTGAGTCAGTCATGCTATTGGTTTGGCCCTGATTCTTATCTTCGAACACAACAACTGAAGATTTTTCTTCAATTTGGTTCTCTTGTTGAACATCAGAAGAAGAGAGTTGAGGAATTGACCCTATCCTGTATGGTCCCTGAACTGGACTGGATGTTTCTGTTACATTCCTCTTTGCCAATCTTTCTTTTTGTCTAGCACGAAGCTTGGCACTGTTGAAAAACAAACATGTCAGAAACATGTAAACTTACAATAAGAGTGTCGAGGAATTTTATTGAATGAATCGCAGTCCTTTGACATAAAAAATAACAAGCATCGAACTCGTGCATTTCCTGTGCAATGCACGGGCAGACCAATAGTCAAACACATACAATGACTTTATATGTCTATAGAATAATATAGGATGTGATTTTCATCAACCACTAATTTTATGATTTTAGCAGCAAAAAGGCATTGTCAATTATATATTACATCATTCGCATCAAATAATAATCCAACGGAAGATATGGAAACAATTCCAATTATCTGTGGAAACAAATTTCTAAAGCATCAATATGTTTATTTCCAAAATTATTAACTCTAATCTATGTCACAGCCATCCTTACTGAAAATAATTCTGATAAGAGTAGCATTAAATTTTCAAAATATTAAAATTCAAATACGAAAAAAATATATTAATCTAAGACTAAAAGAATATGCACTCTTAGAATTTCACATTTTAATAAGAAACATTAATGATGTAAAATACAGTTTGTTTTTATACTGTTGCTTAAAATACATTAATAATAAGTATAGAATTCTTAATGAGCGGAACTCACAATTTTTCTTTAAGAGCTCGTCCTGCTGGTGTGTACTCACGCTCCGGCTCGGGTTCACGCTCTGGTTCCTCTTCAACACCACTCTATTATACCACATGATAAAAATTACCATTCAGGCTTTTCTATATGTAAGAGATCTATCATTCAATCATCAAACATTGAGCACAACAACACTATATCATAAGGGCATAAAACATTCAAAAGGAGGTATACAAAATGTGAAGCTGATGGTTACTCAACAACAGCAGTTGTCGCTAAGAAAGAAAATACTATGTTTTATTAACTGAGGTTATTAACAATATTAACACATGGTTTGCCAGTTTAACGGAGTGCCAAATGAATAGGGGCCAGAAATAGCCAGCGAATATAGTAAAAGAAGTGAGCATGGTCAAGATGGCTATCTAATCTTCCTAATCACTACGTCACCACGATATGGAACTACCTCACCAATTGGCAATTTGCTATGGTTTGCCAATCTGGTTTCTCTTGGCACAATTTGTTCCTTGATAGAAATTAGTCTAGCTCACTAAATGTGCCTAAAATCCTATTTCATGCGATGAAAGTGAATGATGGCAAGTAATTGGGCAGGAGCTCATATAATAAAGGTGAAATGTCTACACTTTGGGTCGGGATGTACTGAGAGCTATATTAATCCTCTTTTACTATGACATAGTCGAGCATAGTTTAGCAACATTACTGTTATCAGTCAATGTTGACAAAAAAAAGTTATGGAAGGCAAAAGAGGAGTCCGCAATATTTTATATCAATCTTCAACACCATATGTGCAGAACATGGTAATGCGCATAAAAATGCAATTGAAAGACAGATAGATAGACAAACACATACATAGGTTTACAGATACACAGAGAAACAGATGGAAGGGAGTGGGAGACAAAAAGAGAAGTACTTCATTCAGTGCGTCACTTGGATGAGCTACATATGCCTCCCTGTAAGAAACAGCTTTTCTTTGGCGTTTCCCACGGCCAAGGGCTGCTTCTTCCTCAGTTTGATATTTTTCCCATCTACAAAATCCATAAGCAATGATTCACAATGGTCCTAAAGATATAAATCGATAATTCACAAACACTTTCTACATTCACACCCATATGCTAGCAAAAATTAATATATAATGGGATCCATTTAAGTGATGCACAAGACAATATGTTGAATTCTTATTATCAAGAAAGAAGAAGCTATTCGCTCTTACAAAGTTGACTAATTCTATCCTATGCTTGGGTGGACGGATACAAAGGTGCTCATTGAGAAATGAATCAACGAGATTGTAAGTTGCCAGAACCATGCATGCTTTATCGCCTGTTACAATAAGCACCTCAAAGGATGACTAGGATCTTTTTTTTTTTTTTACAGCATTTCATATTCACCTTGTTCCTGTACTACAAAGAAATAGGACACCTCCAATGCTTTTAAGTTCATTTTTAATGATTTCACATCAGGAAGATTTTCACAATCTAAGTTCCATAATCTTCGAACACTTTTCCAGGCTCTTCCATCACAATCTTGCTCTTAGATTAAGTAACATAAATTCTTGAAGTTTACATTTGACACTTTGAAGTTGCATAGCGCAGATACCAATACATTAAAACATGAAAAGGTACAGTGAGATCGAACTCCTCACCTAACTCGCAGAAGTCTGTCCCATTCACTTTCTTCATTAGAGGCAATCACATTAACAAGTTTCTTTTCGGAACTCTGTTCACTTGTGTCATCGGTTGCCAAAGGAGCTGATACTGTTCCAGCTTGTTCTTCTGTAGATTCGTCATTCCATTCCAGTGACTGAGAGAAAATAAGAAAGACGGTAAGGAAAGGGCTGATAATATAATTAAAACCATCCCATAATTAAAGAAGTCATACTGTATACATATTTTCTTTTCTGAGCAAATACATTAGCCATATAAACACCACAAAAAGATAAAATGATATGTGATTTATTCTCAGATATTAAAGAACTTTATGAACAGTTTGTTCACATATATCAAAGTAATAGCAAAAGCAGAATTGATGGCTGCGAATGATTAAGGAGAGGAGAAATGAGAGGATAGCAGAAGTAAGAAAATTAACTCTTAAATCATGGTGCTAGTATCAAGTGTAAAACATCCAATGAAATGATTTCCACTTCACTGTTTCATTTTAAAAATTCAGTTGTGGTAGACTGGTAGTATCTAAGTCAACATTCAACAACTAAGAGAATGCACCCACATTCAAATAAGAAAAATCCTTTCACAGAAAAGAGAGAGAGAGCATGAAACTAGGTGTTAATAAAGGCAGATGACTTTATATATGTATCATCATGAGAACCATAATAAAAACAAGCAGAATTTCAGGCAAGAAGAAAGGAATGCTGCAACAGGGTTCATAATTGAGAAGCCAGTTAACACCTTCACTGAACCAAGCATGTCATTCTCTAATCCTGATTCAGCATTATCTGGTGAACCAGTCTGGAGGTTTGAGCGGTCCAGCAATTTCAAAATGGCATTTTCATCCCACACATTCTTGTAACTACTATCAGCACATTTGTCTTGGTATACATCCCCAAGGCCACCAGTTCTCCTCCTACTACTATTAGGCTCCATCTCTGTAACCGCTTCATCTTTATTGTTGTGATTTTCACCATCTTTTCCAGCCATGGTAGGTGAATCACTAAAAAGTTCTTCTGTTCCCCATTTTAGGATGTCTTCCACTTCCTTCTGCGACCCAGATTTGTTCACAAAGAGTTGGTCAAGCATCAGTTTTTTCTTTGCAAGCTGCAAGATACGCTCTTCAACACTAGCACGCACAACAAGCCTGTATACAAGAAGTCTCTTTGACTGCCCTATTCTATGTGCTCGATTCATAGCTTGGATATCAGCATGTGGATTAAAATCAGAATCATATATAACTACAGTGTCAGCAGTTGCCAAGTTGATGCCAAGGCCACAAGAGCGCGTTGATAGCAGGAATACAAATCGACTCTTGTCTTGGTTAAACCGTGCTATTGCAGCTTGTCGATCAGCGACAGAAACAGAGCCATCAACTCTCTCGTATGTCTTAGGACCAAATTCTATAGTCAAGTAATCCTCAAGGATATCAAGTAACTTGGTCATCTGTGAAAAGATAAGAACTCTGTGGCCTTCTTTGTGCAACACTTTAAGCATAGAATGCAGCAGAGTCAGCTTGGCTGAAGCTTTTATTCTCATTTCGTGAAGAAACTCCACTGATCCAGATTCAGGTTCAGTGCCTGGTATAAGATAAGGATGATTGCAGACTTTCCTTAACTGCATCACAATATTCAGCATTGATTGCTGAGGAGCTCCTTTCCCAATGTTGCGTAATATCTGGTAGTTCTTCGTAAGCATAGCACGATAATACTCTGCCTGGATAGAAGACAACTCAACAGGAACCACTCGTTCAATCTTGGGGGGGATATTCTGCATAGCATCCTTTTTAAGTCTTCGAAGCATATGTGGAGCAACAAGTTTCTTCAGTTCCTCCACCTTTTCTGCAGTTGTTAGGTCATTGAATTTCTCCTCAAATGAAGAGAGAGAAGGAAATGAAGCTCGCTGCAAAAAATTTAGCAGGTTGTACATCTCCCTATGTTGTTCTGAAGAGGAGTACCAGTCAACAGTACTCGATGTTGGAATGAAAATGTATTCAGCAAGCCAAAGAGCTTACTGCCTGAATTTTTCAGGCGGTGACCCTCATCAACCACAAGAACTTCCCAAGGAACTCCACGTAGATAAGAGGAATCACATAGAACCATTTCATAAGTGGTCAAGAGGACATGGAATTTGAATGCAGATGTTTTCTCATTCAATCCATTAGGATTATGGGCATGCCATTCATATTGGCGAATTATGGCCGTGCTCTCGTGTTACCATGATACTCCACAACATTGAGGTGGGGAGCCCACAGCGCAAACTCTGACATCCAGTTGGGCATCGTGGATAAAGGAACCAAAACAAGACAAGGAAGTGTAGCTTTAAACTCAAAGTACAGAGATGATATGAAAGCACAAGCTGATACTGTTTTCCCAAGCCCCATTTCATCAGCAAGTATCACGTTTCTTGACTTATGCCAGCATTTGCGCAACCAATTCAGCGCTTCGAGCTGATGTGGAAATAAAGACCCTCCAACTAGCTCTTTAGGCTGTTCTGTGAGAGCAATTACCTCACTTTGTTGGTCACCTTTCCTTCGTGTTGAGTTAAGCTCCATTGCATCCTTCTCCAACGTTTGCTGTTCAAACCTGACGAACAAATCAAGCAAGTGTTTTGACTCTGCAATAGCAGGTTCATCAATTCTTTCCCAAGTGCATTCATCATACGGAAGACCTGTCCATTTTACATATGCTTCAGTTGCACCATCTGTAGAGGACCTAGTAGCAATTACTCGCTGTGGTATCTTCCATTGTTCCTTACAGAGATTCATTGTAGCGGTTCCATACTTTGCCTTGTAATTCTCCAGTTTCCGTTTAGCCAGAGCTTTCAGTTCAGATTCAGGAATCCAACAGTCATGGATGTGAGATTTGCCTACCCACTTGACCAGAAACTCATACGTAACAGTGGAGCAACTCTCTACGAATTTCCTTTTAGGAGTAATGTTCATTCTCGTATCTTCTCCAATCTCTTTTGTGCTTTCATTATCATCGGACACGTGAGTTTGACAGTTCTTTGGAGTCCCAGGATTTTTACAGTCCTTCACAGCATCATTATTGGCACATGTCTCTAAGACTACATCAGTCTTCTCAACCCCCGAAATCTTGTTGAGAGTTTCTGCTGCACTGGTGCTTGAGGTATTGTCATCTTGACTTTTGCTTTTCACTACCATGGAATCAGAACCCTCAATTTCTCTCCGCATATTATCCACGGAATTTTTTTCTTTACATTCTTTGATCACTGATCTTCTGTACACTTGTAGCTTGTCTTTGTTCATTTTATCTCCATCTGTGCAGTTAGCAATATCCTGATGATCCTCAGCTGAATTTCCTCCACCAAAACCATCCAAAGGCCTCTCACAAGTGGGATTTTCTTTAGATTTACTTTGATCTTCTGCAGCTAATGACTCTGCTAAAGGTGGGTCATTGGCATTGACCATCACCTTATAACCAGAATCCATGTTAGCACCACGAACTCGACAACCAATAACTCGATCAACCTGCTATAATAAAATAATGAAAAAGATTGAAGATAGAAGAACATCATCGTTTTAGCTGGAGCAAGATAAGTCTCCATAGCTAGAAACATCAGGTTATTTGCAACAAATCCTGTCCACATTTTTCATACCTGCTGAATTCCAGTAGCACTCTCTTCATATCTCGAGGGTTCAACGTTATTTTTTGCAACTTCTTGTGATTCAAGTGAATCATGAGCTGCTTCTTCAGGAACCATCTGCATCAAATGAATCGTATCATGGAAACAATAATAGACAAAATAGAGCAACGGATATGAATCATGCATGTCATTATTGATAAAGAAAAGGACCAGGAAAAGCATACCACACATCCATAACACTTGGGTAGAACAAGAGAGGAAATTTCACATCCACGAGACCACAGATGCATCATATTAATTTTAGAGATGCAGTAACTATAGCAACAACGGTGGAAAGATTTGCAGCCCAAGAAGAAATTTGTGACTAACCTTATAGACTATGAACTATGAGCAACATTACAATCTAAGGCATCATATTTTTACCCAAATTGTTTGAGTCAATCCATTTTAGTGTCAGCAATCCAGCTCAACAATTCAATTCTGTAACCTGAGTACACTTACTGTTAATCAACATTTTCCCTCAACTTGTTTGACTCAATCCATTTTGGTTTCAGCAGTCCAGTTCGAAAAAGCAATGCTGGACCTCAGATGCTAACCTTAATCAACCACTACCTTTTCACCATGTTCTTAGAGAAAAGCCTAATAAACCTCTTTAGCATAAAAAATAACCTCAAAATTAACATATCGGTTTTCCTTATCTGCTATGAGTTTAACCATAAGACAAGCTCAGGCAAAAATAAAGAATATTTAGATTTGAATGAGACCAAAGAAAACAAAATAAAAGAAACAGACCTCATCCTTCAGAAGGATATCAACCCTATCTTCCTGACATCCGGTTTAGCTGACCAAGCTTTACTGCCTGTTATCTTATACTTTTTCTGTGATTTTGAGGCTCCTGAATGTCTAACATCCGCTCTGACCAGACCTTTTCTTGAAGTAGAACCAAATTTACCCTTGTCAGTCCTACATTTCTTTTCATTATGATGAGAATAAGTTTTATGCTTTCTTTTTCGGGCCACCGGGGTGGCAGCTTCCAATGCAAGGACAGGTACCTTTCCGGGTGAAGACTTTTCAGGAGATGCCTGCTTTATCTCAGAAGATTCCCCATTCACATTTGATCTTTTTTTCTTCGATTTTTTGTTCTTTGACAAAGATAGAAATCCTTTAACAGGAGTGGTCGACTTCTCTGCTTGTATATGCAAATGAGACACTAGCTGTTTACTATTAACACCAACATCAGATGGACTACCATCCAAAGAACCATCTTGAAGTGGTCTACATTGATCATTACCGCACAAGTCATTCAAGGAAGATTCCAACTTCTCAACTGTTTTGCTACGACGAGATAAAGGTGATTTCCCTTTGTCTGAATATCTTTTCTTCCCAAGAAAAGAAGTTTCAAATGCCTGCGTAGCCTTCTCAGTTGTGGATGATTCCGCCTCGGTCTTTGATCTTGAATGATGATTTTTGTCCGTGCACGCTTTGTAACAGGATCCAGATGGGTTGTGCTCTCCATACAAGCATTTTGCTGACAGCAGGTTGGGCATTCCCACTTCCCCGTTGGAATACGCTTCAGATGAAAAAATAATAAAAGATTGTGTTATTGTATGTAACTAAAAGAATAAAAAGTCCGTGAAACGTATCGGCAAATAAATATACCTTCAAAGCAGGATCAAACACTCAAGGTGATAGGTGCGGGGCAGCTATCACAACACAGCAACTTTCCACCAAGTTCACAGACCACACACTCGTAATAATACTGTAAGATAAAAACAAAGATGCAAGATACAAGTCACATGCAGCTGACAAGTTCTTACACACTCGTACAAGCCAAGTTCAAGTAAATTCAATAAATTGAAGGGTGAATTAAGCTCAGGAAAAAAAAAACGGATAAAAGAATCCAAAGAAGCTGGAAAAATACAATAAAGAAACCAAGTGGGTTTAAAAGCATGCATGCAAAACTTCTCTTTGAAAACATCTTTGATATCCATTTAAATAGGCCTTGTTTGACTTCACTTCACCTACCTTTTAAGAGGTTCATTCCTGAATATAGGAACAAAATATATAAAGAACAAAAAAAAGGGAAGAAAGAACCAGATAACTCACCCCATCATTGCCTTTTCTCTTCCCAGAATATTGATCTGAACTATCATCCTCTTTCAGGTCATGCTTTGATCTATTAGAGGATGGAAACTTTACAGATTTATAGATTTTCCTTCTCTCGCTAGACTTATCTGTACCAGCCGGAAGCTTTCTACGCTTGCGTTTCAACACCCAGTTTCTGTTAAGCATTACACTATTCTCTGAACCGTTTTCCTTCATTGCCAATGCATTTACAAACTGCAAAGAAGATGTAACATTGTCGTTGGCAATAGATAGAAACCATTGGGGAGACGAGCTTAAAAATAGAAAGTCAACTAGTAGCTAATGTATCAGAAGCTAGGTTTTAAAATTCAGATCCTATATGTCAATCAAAAGGAAATAAATGTAGTAAATGCTGCAGCCCTTATGCACCCAATCCCTTATCATCTTGAGTGCCTCAACTACTATCCAAGCCGAGGAAGTAAAATATCCTGTCCGCAAAACCCACAAATCAAGTATGTTTGAACCAAAATCCATTCATTAATTTCTCCTGACAACAAACCGACACCAGTTCTAGATGAAAGGTACTAAATTACAACAATTTCATTCGAAAACAAACCTGCATTAATTGTATAACCATGAACAAGGCTTCAGGTACATTTGAAATCGCATGCTCGGGATGATTTATGTCATGGTCTTCATGACTTTTAAAAAATCACAAACAATGTTCCAAATTTAGGCCAGGGGAATGGGAAAAAGCAATCAGGGAACAAATAAAGAATGTCTAATCATCACAAATTTCTTGAAAAGAAACAATTAACTGAAAAGAGAACAACAGTTTTTGTGGATAACATATTACATATAAAATCAGAAAAAACCTGCACACTCTTGAAAATGAGCCAATCAGCATTGGCATAGAATTGACCATGAAATATAACGTACTTAAAACTACACGTGATAAAAACAGATCCCTCTGATGAATGAGCAGCCAAAAATTCAAAAGTGAAAATCAAAAATCTTAATGAGGCTAGTCGTTAGCCATTTCAAGGTTCCTCGATGAATGGCCAGGAGGAGGTCTGAAGTTAATTGAGAACTGGCTCGTTGTTTAAGAATGATCATGTATACCATTACCATAGCAAAATCCTGACGTCGAAGCGGAAACAATAGTCTGAAAACTGAGTCTCAAGTATTAGCATACCGATTAGGGTTCATCTAATTAGGAAAATAGACGGTTCACTGTGGATATGGGATGCTGAGAGCGGCAGTTACCGTCTATTTGTCATTTTCTTGACTAAGTTGTCACGTGTAGATTACGTCATCCATATGTTATTATAACTACTGACAGTTACAAATAGTTGCGCACACCATGCAACAAGTTTCTAGAAACGACAAAATTATAATACGTCGCAATTATTAGGATGCTATGGACCGGGTAAATCTTCTATGCTATTAATTCTTTTTGTTCTATAAGTTGCTGCTTCAGGCCAATATGCTTCTTTCTTTTTCCGTATTAGTGGCCGCAAGACTCAGGCATCCATTCTTGTTTTCAGAAACCTAATATATGCCCCTTCACTTTGTTTTCTGATTTGATAAGGAGCAGAATACTACATTTTCTTTATTTAATGCAAGTTACGAGTTGCCACGGATAGTATATAATACTTTTGTTTTTTCCAGATTAACCGCCCCAGGAGGTTATAACTTTTAACAAGCAAATGACTCGAGCAATCAGAATTCCACAACTCATGCTCAAAATCGTACTATGTTTGGGCCACAGTTATGGAAATTCGCATTCCTGACAGTTGAATCTAAGAGAAAATAGAAACTATAAAGCAATAAAGTTCCCATGCAAAACTAAAATCTGTTATCAATTAATCATCATCTCTAGAAAATGAGTTGAGAAAAGACTCCGGATGTATAAACATAATAAACATTGTAATGCATATCAAAGATCGTTACACGCAACAGTGCATTTGATTCATGGAAGATCAAAACAGCTTCACCAAACAACATCCGTTAACTCCAATTCAAAAGCAAAAACCCAGAACCCCCATTTTTTAAATAAAAGCACTGCATACTAAAAGATCATTGCTTTAACTCAATTAAAGCCCAAACCCACAACATGCAAAGAGTAAAGCAGTGGCAAATCAAAAAGAAGTGGAAAACACACAAGATTCAGCTGAAATTGCAAGGCCCGCTGCAAAACTGGAAAAATAAATTATCCCAGAAAGAAATAATCACTCACCAAACCTCGTTCTTGGATCAAAAACTCACAAAAAGATATAAAAACCAAATCTTTGTTAATGGTTTATGAATATAAACAAATAGAAATTGGAGGGGCGGTGCGGTGCGGTGAGGCAAAAGGGGGTTAGGGTATATGAGTATGAGAGAAACGAGAATAAGAAGAGGAGAGAGAATTGAAATAAAAATAGAGAGAGAAAGAAATATGTAGAGAGAGAAAGAGAGTGTGTGTTGTGTGAGAGTAACACACTAGGATACAAATACGGATTCGCCGGGGTCATAGGACTTTGGGGGTTACCCACAATCTGGCATGTATTGCTCTGGGAACCGAGCCCCCAACCTTCATCCAATCGGAACTTGCCACGTGGAATGTCCGGACGCCTGTCACCATCTCTCTCCTCGCAACACTATCCTTATTTTTTTTTTCTTTTCCTCCCTTTCATTCTTCCATTCCCTCCTCACTCTCCAAACGTTTCTTGATCTTCGTTTCATTGATATCCCCATCCATTAATGCAGTATCTGTGATTACTCTTCTATTTTCTTTCTCTTTCTCCCTCTACTCTCAACTCTGAATATATGCGTATTCTTGACTTCTTGTGTAGATAATATGTGCTGTTTGGCTTTGATTACTGCAGTTGCCTTCATGAGCTAGCTGTAAGCACCCTTTTCATACTCCCTTTCTCATGCCTCACCATCGTTTTGCTAATTTTGATGTCATATACTCTGTAATTGTTATTTTATGTTGCACAGATTTTCTTTCTTTCTTTTTTTTTTTTTTTTTTTTTTTTGAGTGCTATGTTGCATTACCATAAAAAAGGATCTGGCATTGATTTATAGAGAAATCTTCTTGTGCTAGTCGACATTGATTGATTGATAGGCTAAGTGCGTGCTAAAATGAATATATTGCTATTAATAAAGTGAATGTGAATGATATATACCATGGTTGTATCTACTACTTTGGCAATAACATTTTCAGGGAGGAAAGACTATGAAAATGATATATTGTTTTTTGCCATTCGCATTAATGGGAATTCACGACTTCTTTCTCCAAAATAATTATGCAAGAAAATCAAAGTTTTATGCTGTTTTAGTTTGTTCTTTTCATTTTTTCACTCTAATCAGACTTGAAAATCGAACCAAACTACTCACTCGAGAATCGAGATTCACCGTTTTGAAACATTGTTTGAGCTCGGTTCGTTATGTCATTAAATCAAACTTGAACGTATTTTTCGTTCAACAAAATATAAAAGTTGGTTCGAGTTCGGCTCGATGAATGAAAATAACATGATATGTATAAAAATATCAAGCTTTCTCGAGTTCGATTCATCTTTTGCTCGATTAAAGCCAATTCTAGCTCTATTCTATTAATAATCAAACCAAAGCCCAAACACAATTTTGAAGCTCAATAATAGATATTCAAACAAGCTTGAACATTACTCTACTCGATTCATTTACATCTACTCCTATTAAATTCTAGATCCAAATATAGCGATTTTTTTTTGGAAAAAGAAATATAGCGAAATTTGAAACATAAAACAAAGAATATAAAACCAAAAAGGAAAATTAAGATAGAAAATTTTCGCTATAATTAATTAATTGTCCCCAATGATTTGACATTTCTTTCCAAACAATTATAATATGACTGAGGCACATAATATTTTATGATCCAAATTGTGTATCATCTATTACTCCAAATATCATCCATACACGTCAAGTGTATAGGCGACATCACTAATTTATATTTGGCGTGTGTTTAAAATACATGAAATACGAGATGAAATATACTTTAGATTTTTTTTTTTTTTTTGAAATATACTTTAGATTAGATGAAATATAATTTGTTGTGAGGAAAATATGTTGGAAAATATGATTTACTTTGTTCTTATTGAACTTGAGTGTATGTTTATATGTACACCAAGAAACTTCAACTAGTAATGGTCCATTCCATGTGGTTGGACACGCCTGAATTAGCAGTTAATCATAGGTATAATGTATCCATTCGTTAATCAAAATGCTCAAAGAGTAGTAAAAAGCAGGCCATTCAGAAGACAATACAAATGCTCAAAATGAGATTGAAAATATATATATTATTCTCTCTTTTTTTTTATTACTTGTCCATAAAAAAATTCATACAAAGAAAACCTGGCCAACGTTTAAAAGGCTTTCATGAGGTACATTGAAAATAACACTATTCTCCCTGCAAATCTTCCTGAGGAAAGCATACACGTAGTCGATAGCTATTTTCTTGTAAATCCTAGATTCCCTTCTTGCTATAACTACTGTGTTCCCCATAATGTGAACCACCCCAGCATCCCTACAACTACTCAAATACTCCAATTCATCCACTTCGCTGCTCTCTCCATGCATTTGCGATCTAGCCGGCACAATCAAGTCCCCTGATGAAATCGTGAGGTCCTGATTTGATGTATACGTGTGCCCATTATCTTTCAACAGAAACTCTCTCGATTGCTGTGTTTGCTGTCCATATGAACTGTAATCATCAGAGTCAGAACAACCTTCCATCATGGACTCAAGCCGAACAAACACAAACAGATTGTCAAACAGCTTTTTCTCAAATTCATCGTCTTTCTTATGAAGGTCTTTGTAACCATATCTTGCAACACACCGAAACATATGGAAATTTTTAGGCCCTATACATTTCACAAGAAATCTTTCTTCTTCCGGAACCATGTACACTGGAAGGTACTTCACGCACACAAACACTACCACAGAATGTATAGCTGGAAGGTTGGTGATTAAGTGCGAGAAAATATCGGTACACCGCTAGCTAGTTCGGTGTACACGAGCCCAATCCCAGGCACACGGACCAGCCCTAAGCTAGGACCAAGTCCTAAAATCCAAGCCATGGAGACTTTGCTATGCATCTCAAACTCATAGCGTTTAACTGTTCCATAATGCCACACGTACATTATGAGAAGAAAGGCAGCAGCAATCACAAGCGGGACCCAACCACCTTGATCGATCTTGAAAAGCACTGCTGAGAAATATGTACACTCCACCACTAGAGAAAAGAAAGTGAACAATAGGACAAGGATCCAGTGGCAGTGCCAAACTAGTAACATTACGAGCGTCATGAGAAAAGTGGTCACAAGCATCACGATCACAACTGCAGTACCTGTTGCCACATTATACATAAATGTCACAGATTCGACACGTATCAGTATTTAGAGTTGGAAGAGATTTAGAGTGTAATTAAGCATGACGCATAAAAAACTCACCGTAAGCATTTCCAATTTGACTTTGATTTCTGAATCCAGCAGTAACAGCAATACAAAGTACCATAAGGATCCAATTTATATCAGGAATGTATATCTGCCCCAGGAACTTTTTTGATGTATGTACAACTTTGACTCTTGGAAAACATCCTAAAGCAACGGCCTGCTTGATTATTGAAAAAGTAGCAGATATGGTGGCTTGACTAGCAACAATAGCAGCTAAAGTCGCAATAATAAACATTGGCCAGTAGATTCTTTCTGCACGCAGAATATTAAACAAATTAGTTTGAATTCAATGACGTCTAATTCCATTATCTTGACATCGAGCTGAACAAAGACAATTGTGCCAGTGTGCTCTGAAATCTCGAGTGGGGTCCTTACAAATCCCGATTCAACTAAACCTATGCTAAAATACAGACTCAACTTACTTCCTATTAAGTACCAAGTGATGCTTTCAAATATTAAAAAATTTAGCAAATATTAGAGATTTAACAACTATTCAGTCCTAAAAATCAATGCAGCAGCCAAAACAATTTCTATGTAGGAAATTATCTACATGAAAGGTAGACACACACCTGGAATTGAACGATAAAATGCATCAATTACATGTTCTCTGTTTTCCATGAGGTATGCTGCTTGGCCAGAGTAGGCTAGAAGAAGGCAAGGAAACACAACCAGTGTAAAAGCAAGCTGGACGGCAGAAACTGGAAAATGGGCAAGATCAGCAAAAAGTGCTTCGGTCCCTGCAGTAGGCAGTAGTGTCAGAACTTAATGTTTATATCTGACTTCCAGATATACTACAGAGTAAGTGTAGGCTGGAATCTTAGACAAATCAGGATGGATGAGCAGTGAAGAGATAAAAACCTGTAATACTAAGCATAATCCCTCCAAGGGATGTCCAACCTTCTTTCCGTGCTCCCTTTAAGTAGTGATATATGTATACAGGTGAAAAAGCTCTTAGAACTGAGCTGTCATATTTATATATGTTGAATATGCCAATGCCTCCAATCATGAGAAACCACAGCAATACAATTGGAGCAAAAAGCCAGCCAACTTTATCTGTGCCATAGTGTTGAACGCTGAACAAACCAACCAATACGAATACAGCTACAATTACAACCACATCTGCATCAATAAACATAGGGTCAACCTTCTAATAAGGACCATAAGCAGGACTCCGCAACTAATGCATGACGACTATATAAACAAGAAGAAGGTAAATATTATAAACACACATAATTTTATAAAGTCAAAGGTAATATTTTTTTTTTTTTGAGAGTAGATAGTACCGTTGCTCATCTTTGGATGGTCCACCTTGATCCCGCCAGAAGCTGAAAGAACTGCAACATTCATTTTCTTTTAAATGAATACTTAATGAAAAAGGAAAGAAGGAATTAAGGCTGGATGCCAATAGAGAAATCCAGATATTAAATGAGTATTTTTCATATAGTTGAATTTTTTGCTTGATGTGATTTATAAAGGTCCCAATGGGCAAGGAGAAACCTCACATTCAGAAACCGAACAGAGAGTCATTTACTAATCATAAAATCTTATACATTGTATTGGACCATGCACTGGATTTGGACTCATATATTATCTTAGCAAAGCAAACAATATCAAAAACAGGTTCGCACAGTCATGCCATCATAATTCTTGATTGTTCACGTTTGAAGTTTTACAATGTCTTCAAAGTTGATTACTTTTATTGCCCGAAGTTTCAAATCCTCTTATTCTCTAGATATATAGAATTTATGAATCCAAAAACAAACAAGGCAAAAACTTGCTAGGTTTCTATGCTTAGAGTTAAAAACATCATGAAAACTGACTTGAAGCATGTCAAATAATATGACAAGACTTCACTCGAAAAGTGCCGTTACCTTCGAGACACATCCTTCATTATAAACAGTGCATGTAATCTATGTATTGCAATCAATTTACAGGAAAAGATTAATTCTAAGCAGGATGATTACTAACCCTCATTAAGAGATGTGCTATAAAACTAATCCTAGTAATGGGGCTTGGGTATGTAGAGCAGGTTAAAGCAAGCCCTATCTAACATCCAATCCGGACCTGATTACGATCTAACTTACATACCCAAGACCCATTACTAGGGTTAGTTAAAAGCAAATCACTTATTGAGAGTTAGTAAATTGAAGTTTTAGTAGCAAAATGGGTAAGGACAGAAAGGCGAGCTTATCCACTGCCCCACCAAGATGCAATAACTGAGACCCCTCCACCACAGAGGTTAATACTTATACAGTAAGTGGGTAAAAAGATGTAACCTCTTTTGTGAAATAAACAGCCAAACAAACTGGTATACCATCATGGTGGTATGGCTATCTCCTACCTTACATCTTATAATGCCCAGTGGACATAAATCCATTATTTTTTGTCTACAAATCAAATGAATATTCATTTCATATTTCCATGTCCAAAGTAATAACAGTGTCCCCTCCTTGTTAAACTACTGATGCATAATGTGATCAGGATACAAGTCAACTGTCAATCTCCACGGCAACATTAGAATTATATAACAATGATGAACCAAGTTCTCTCTTGTACATACATACATACATACATACATACACACATACATACATAGATACATACATACATCAATTTATCTTCTTTTCTTCTGAAGGTCTTTATCTTCTCGTCTTTGAATGTTTATTGCATCTAGATGCCACACCGCATTCTTTGGTGGGAAAAAAGGCAACCTTATGTGCATGTTTCTAGAAAAGTAACAACCATAAAAGTAGTTCAGTCAAAACCTAAAGCATCGTTACTTTGTTAATTTGGATGGTAAAATTATGGATCATTAGTTTTTGTTAATTTGCAGATGAAAGAAACATAATTACCAGAAATAGCAGGAGTTAGGATTCCATCACCAATCACCATGCATGTCCCAACAAGTACTAGAATAAGAAGGGCATTCCTTCTAAATCTCTGGGCCTCCAGCCATCTCTTGGTTTTTGCTGCAAATGAATGCTCATGGAATATGTTGCGACTATAAGTTGTCAGCTCCTCATCCGTCCGGTGTTGATTGGGGATTGTATTCACTTTAGCATGCCGACAAAGTAACGAATAAAGAGCAAAAGTTCCTCCTATCAAAAGGAAGATAGATCAAATAGTGATTTACATAAATCACAATAAGAAACTTCTGGAGTTGCAAAAGGCTATTTATTACAAGCATGCAGCTTAAAATGAGGGAGAAACATAAAAAGAGAGAAACAAGTAGGTTATGTATCATCTTAGTGGCCTATTAGCGATGACACCTGATAGTTAAGCCAAATAGGAGAAACATAAAATGATATCCAGAGAAAGCCAGACGATTCCCTAGAGGTAGGATATCCAGCTCAAAATGAAACGATTGATAAATCATAAATGTCAGTTTAAGCATTTTTTCCAACTATAATCTTTGAAGAGCCTATACATTTAAGGTAAAAACAACTCTTATCCAGCCAGCTAAAGAGAGATGTTAATTCACTGGTAGATTTGCCTAATAATATTCAACTCCAGGAACCAGAAACCAACAATTTACGACATCATTAAATCCCCTTATACCTAATAAGGTATGATAGAAATTTGTGGCTAAGGAGCAGCTTACCTTGACCATTGTCATTTGCCCTACATACAATGAACACATACTTAAGGAGAGGAATCAGCATAAGGGAGTATATAATCAGTGAAAGGGCACCAATAACATCTTCTGGGTCTTTAATTCCATGAGGAAAAGTATTGTAGAACACATACAAGGGAGATGTTCCCAAGTCTCCATATACCACCCCCAGACTTTGGAATGCAAGCCTTAAGAGCAAAATTGCTGAGAATTTCTGTTTAAACAGAAGTTAATCAAGAAATGGTTAACAAAATTATCTTCAACACATAGTAATCCACTAATGAAAATTTTTAATGTAGAAATCAAGCAGCTAATATCACAAACTGTCTGATTGTGTAATAAAATTTGAAGGACTGCCATTAGCTACGCTTGGTGAAATAGAATATCAAACTCCTGAAATTATACAAAAATCATATACAGTTGGATTTCTAGTATTTAGTCATTACAATCCAGTAAATTGAATATAGTACAGATGGAACAAAATCAATCCTGCCAAGTGAGAGCAATCACTCAAGTTGGTGGCACCCAGTTAGATTGTTAGTCATATTAAACCAATCAAGTGGGACTGCATAGCATAGGCAGGTGCAGGATAAACCAGACAAATGAAAAAAGGAAAAAACAAAAGAAAGATAGCATCAATTCTCAGGATCCCGTAAAATCTAACGAAAAGTGAGAAAAAGCATGTTTATTTATTTCTTGCTTATAAACTTTCATGATTAGTGTAAAGGACGAGTTAAAGAAGTGTGGTCTTTACCTTTTCTCTGTACATATTTTTAAGTCGTCCAGACTCCAGCCTCCTCATCCATAGGCTGGTCAAGCTTCTGGTCCAAAACCCACATACTTCCCTTAGTTTCATTGTCTTCATTAAATCCCACCCCAGATGCCATCTTTATTTAGTATTCAAATTTAAAATACCTTATTCAAGTTTTCTACCAGGAAAAAGACATAAAGATCGATTCAAAATTCGCCAAATCTCCAGCTATCAAGAATCCGTTAATAGAAAATCGGAATATCAAGAGTCCGAGAAACTGAAAATCAACCTATTTCAAAGAAACCAAAAAGTAGCAAGAGAAAGGAACCCCAAGAACCTAATCTGGGAAGAAAGAAATAGTAGAAGAAGACAGCAATAAACAAAAACAGGATATCATTATTAATCACATAGCTGGCAAGGGGATTCTATAGTGGGGTCAACTCAATGTCAGCCACATAACCACCTAACCAAATCCAAAGAACGCCACCAACGACCTCAAAACTTTAATGTCTTTGCACAAAAGTGAAACTCTCAACTTTCCGAACTGCCTCTGATGCAAATCTTGAATCTGGCTCGCCTAAAAAATTAAACTTGAGTCTCATATTTTGAGTCGAGCCAGCAAAACCCAATTCTTGATAACGAATAAGATAGGTAATCGAGGGAGAAGGACGTGTGCAATTGTATGTGTGACATGCTAGGCCTTTCAGGTTTCAGGAAACAGAAAAAAAGTTGCTTCCTTTCTTTAAAATTTTTCTCCCTCTCCTCTTCCTGAGCAAACGGACAGAGGTTTCCGTAACCTCTGTCTCTTTGCGATAGGGACGGGAAGAAACTAGAGAGCCAAAGTGTAATAGGAATTTTGGGCTGCGATTGCCGATTGGAAGTGAAATTGTTTTCATTTTTGTTGCTATAAAAAATTTTTTCAAGATAAAATTGTGATTATTTATAAAATTTTAAAAAAATACTATTTACTTAATTTTATTTTTATCTTATTAATTTACATACTTTTTCACAAATAACTAATTATTATTCTACATCCTTCCATAAATTCTAGCAAACATACCAACTCATATAAGAATGCAAAGGTTCCGGTTCAGGACCTGTCAAATCAGGTTCCAAACTGGAATCTGAACCGTGAGACAACACTTTCGGTTCCGATTCTTTCAAAATAAATAACCGAAATCAACATTCCAAAGCACTATAGCCCACACCTGGACTAGAGGAAAAAAATTGGACTATAAGTAGTGAGATGACTGACTTATAACCCACCTCGACAATCCCTTTTGTAATATAAAAATAAAATTGAAAAAAATCATAAAAGCCCGATAAGAGAAAATAGAAAAAAGAAAAAGAAAACAGCAGAGATGTTACAAGTATAACGTGCCGGCCGCTGGTGAGTCATGATTCCTCAGATCGGTATTCCTTTTTCTCCCTTTGCAGTTTCACGCGCCTCCACTACATGTATTCTGTGTGCATCTTATTCTTAATCATCGTCAATAATAATTATAATGCCCTCCGCCCCTAATGAATCTCCGGCCGAAACTCAGATCGCCGCCACTTTCCGCTGCCTCTTTCCCTTCTCCCCCATCACCACTATCCCACAGTAGTAAAACAATTCTTTCGAAAATGCCGCGTAAATCTCTCCTAAGACCCACTCTTGCCGTCGCCTGTTTCCTCGCGTTTTTTGCCCTATACTCACTTATCTTCTACACCCCTCCCAATTATAACACTAGCACCTCAATTAATTTAGGAAATCATAACTTTCGTTCTATTGATGATAATACTAAGAAGGTTAAAATATATATGTATGATTTGCCGAGGAGATTTACGTACGGAGTGATTGGGAGTTATGCGGCGGCGCGTGGAGGAGAATCTGTGGAAAACGACGCGCTGCTGAAATACCCTGGGAATCAGCACTCTGCCGAGTGGTATTTATTTTCTGACTTGAATCGTCCGATTGAAGAACGGGTGGACTCGTCTGTGACTCGGGTCATGGACCCGGAAGAAGCCGACCTTTTCTACGTGCCCTTTTTCTCTTCATTGAGTCTCGTCGTCAATCCGATCCGACCCACCACTGTGAACGTCTCTCATGATAGGACGGTTTACAATGATGAGCAAACCCAGGTACAATATATGTCAATTTTTCACTTTTTACCGAGCTTGGTATCTCATGTATATAGTTATTTTATACCAGCTGTTGGCAATTGATTTGTGGAAGAATTGATTCGACTATATGTGTTTAGCTAAAAGTTAAGATATTGCTCACGGATGCGTATTCTGGCTACATATTACTACATTGTAATATGCAAAGGAACAACCTTTACCATGTTAGTGCATAGTTCGATGTGCTATACAATACTCTTGAACTTCATTTGATCACTATGTATAACAATATGACTCATTGGTTTCACTTCAGTGGTATTCTTGCTAATGTGTGCTTTGACACTATTGCGAGAAGCAAAATATTTATGCCTTGTGTATAAACAACAAAGTAAGCGGTAGTGTAACCATATTTTTTACTGATGTAGGAAGATCTGATGGAGTGGTTGGAAGAACAAGTGTATTGGAAGAGGAATAATGGGTGGGATCATGTATTTATATGTCAGGATCCCAATGCTCTGTATAAGGTCATTGATAGAGTGAAAAATGGGGTGCTATTAGTTTCTGATTTTGGGAGGTTGGCTCACAATCAGGCATCCCTAGTGAAGGATGTGATACTACCGTATTCACACCGGATTAATACATACAAGGGGGATATTGGACTGGAGAATCGCAAGTCCCTGCTGTTCTTTATGGGAAACCGATATCGAAAAGAGGTGACAATCCACTTTACTTTTTCATTGTGTGCATCGCTTGGTAAGATTGTCATCAATTCTCCTTCACATATGGTTCGTAACCTTTAAAATTTCATCTCTACTTGGGTTGTGTCTTAATAACTTGGAATATAAATAGTAAAATGTAGGCAGCTACTTTATTCTTGTTTTTCTCTTTTGAGATATAGACATTGCTGCACAAGTAATTTAAAAGCATGGTAATATCAAGATGTAAACTTACATATTGATAAAGGGGTGCAATCCTCAGTTCTTAGAATTTTGAAGAATTAAAGAAGAAATATTTTGATGCATTAATGTGCGGAGTGATTTTCTTGTAAAAAGTGTCTCCTGCATCCCTTTTTGTAGATAAGCTAGGATTTGTAACAGGATAGACATACAAATATTTTGATTATTGATATCTTTTCAATATTACACCTGCTCCTGTTCGTCCATGTTTTTCTATATGTACACTTGTGCATGCATTTACAGGTGACCTGGTTTTTACTGTGGAATGCAGGGTGGAAAGATTCGAGATTTGCTTTTCCAAGTGCTTGAGAACGAACAAGGAGTTATTATCAAACATGGGGCACAGTCTAGAGAGAGAGAGTCGTGTAGCTACACAAGGAATGCATACGTCAAGGTTTTGTTTGCATCCAGCTGGTGATACTCCATCAGCTTGCCGACTTTTTGATGCTATTGTGAGTTTATGTGTTCCTGTAATTGTGAGCGACTACATTGAGTTGCCCTTCGAAGATGTCATAGACTATAGAAAGATTGCCATTTTTGTTGATTCCACAACTGCTGTTACACCTGGAAACTTGGTAAAACTGCTTAGAAGAGTCAGTCCGGAGAAGATTTTGGAGTTCCAAAAAGAATTGAAAAAGGTATGTATTATTAGGTTAACTACCATGCACGAAAAAGAGCTTGTTTCGTATATGTTCATTGAATAAATATTTGGAGAAATCGCCATACATGTTTACATGAATATTTTCCTTTTCATAATTTTAGGTTAGAAGTAGTTGACATGAATGGGATTGTTAGTTATACGTCATTTCTTTTTAAACAAAGCTGTTTGGGTGTGGGTTCAACTTCCTTAGATAAGATTGTCATGGTTTATTTTTAGGTTAAGGTGCTTTAGGTTGTACGTTTCTGTAGTCTTAACTGTTATGGAAATTTGCCAGGAAAGTTGGGAAGTTAGATTATCTTGTGATGAATAAATTCTGTTATTCTAAACAACCCCCACCCCCCTTTCCCCCAAAGTACATGTAAGTACCTTAAGATTTGATAAGAATTAACATCCTCTGCGTAGTCTATAGAGGCTAAATTGCCACTTTAGTTTCTATTGGATGTCCCTAATTTTTTTATTTTTTTATATGTTATGCAATCAGGTGAAGAAGTACTTTGAGTATGAGGATCCAAACGGGACTGTGAGAGAAATTTGGCGACAAGTTGCTTTAAAGCTGCCTCTTATAAAACTTATGAGTAACCGCGACAAGCGGATTGTGGTGCGGGACTTGACAGAGCCTGATTGTTCATGTCTCTGCTCAAACCAGTCCGGAGTACGCACAACATTATAATATCCAGTAGAGTTGATTTTTGAAGACTGGAACCTCTGTTTCTGCTTCAACATTTGGGATATAATCTGCCACATTTCTTTATAAATCATCAAGCAAATGCGAGCTTCTTGATCATGGCTACAGTTGCAGTTTGTTCTTTGGGGGCTGCAGTAGTCAACATAAGGCGTATTAAATAAGGATGCATATGGCGGATTGTCCTTGTGCTTGTCATTTGGAATCTTGAGACTCATTCATATCCTAGAGTAGGGTTTAGAGTTAGGAACGACAATTGTCTTGCGGTACCATTTGTCACTTGGTATTACATGTTGGCATTAGTTGCCTGCACAAAGTTGTGCCATTGGAAATGCTGCTGCTTATCTACTGCTTATGGGTGAGCAGCCAGCTCATATGAACTAACTTAAACGACCTCTTGTAATTTTATATAAATTTCCAGCTTTCATGCAACCCTCACCTCGAAGGAAAACTTAGGAATTGCAAAAATTTGCACGGTTTAGTTTACATCTGATGAAAAATATATAAATCAATTACTCTTACAATGAAGCTACAAGATAAAATGCACTACATGCATGATTATGCATGCTATCAATAGAGCATTTATTTTCTAAAATTTTCAAGGGACACCAGATCGTGAATATATTTCCATTTCATTCTTGAAAAACAATGAATTCTCAGCTTCAGGTGTCTATTACTGTCGACTTTTGAGGTCAAGCATAGAATCTCTCAACATCGCCAAATAGAATGAAATTTAGTATAAAGTTCCATTCTATGTTTTATTACACATTTCTGCTCAATTGACAGTGATACTACAAAGAGGGCATATAGATGTCGAATGGCTTCCAGAAATCTGCAACAAGGATCCTCAAGAAATGGAAAACCTTCATTTAAGTTGTATCTTAGCCCGGTGGCCATTTCATCTGTCTCCCTCCAAGTACATGTAAGTGAAGATGGTAAACAGATTGACCTAGAAAAGAGAGAGAAACAGATACAGGAATGGTGAATTAGAATGAAAAGTGTTTCTGTTTTTTTGTGATTCAGTTGTAAATATCAAGTATAAGAGCCTTGTAAACATCTTTTACAATCACTTAACTCTTAAGCATGGGGAAGGGATGCTTGTTTTAATTATTATTCACGCCCACGAAGTCAAAGCTACACAGAGAGACTTACAAGCAGATGCACCGCTGTTGATAACAACACGAAAACCATCGATGATGTTTTCTTTCTCTGCTACTATTTTAGCAGTATAAAGAAGGCGACCCAATATCTCTTCGTGTGTTTTCTCAGCCTATCAAACATTAAAATACAATAGCAGTTGAATCAGTGAACCTTGGGTAAAGTTTCTTTTATCTCATGCCATTGACCTGAAGAATAGGCTATGTGGATATGGACTGCCACATACTGATTAGTTTAGTGAAAAATATGATCAACCACTATTCGAACAGCAGAAGAATAAAAAGAAAAAAACTACCTTGCCAAGCTCGGTTAAACCATCTCGTAACTTTGGAATGACAACAACATGAACTGGAGCCTGTGGGTTAATGTCTCGAAAAGCAAGAACTGCTTCGTCCTCATATACAATGGTTGAAGGGATCTCCTTTGAGATAATCTTGTCAAATCTGGAAAGAAATGAAAAATACAGCATGAAACTATGCTCTAGGTACCAACCAAACTTGACAGAATGAGAGACACTAGAATAAATGAAAATGCTTTTAACTGCATTGCTTAAGGAATTATTTTTTCTTATTCTTTTTACTTCCTCCTCTTTTGGTTGGAGAGAGAGGTTGGGTAGCAAAATCGTGCAGTGATTTCGTAAATACAATTTAATCGATATCAAGATGGTTCCTCCTAAAACCATTTTCAATCAATATTATACAAGAAAATTGATTAGATTTTCACCCTCTAAATTGTGGTCTTAACTCTTGATATGCAGTCAAAACAGGGAAACAGAACTAGGCTAAGTTATAAGGAATAAGAGGAAAAAGAAAAGAAAAGAAACATTTGAAGATGAAAATCTAAAATAAAGGAAAATATCATGGAGGCATTAAATCAATCTTGATTTAAGCTTTTCTTCATTGTTGAAACTTTGGACAGATGTGTTTGGACTAAAGTTAGAAACTTGCTTAAGGAAAAAGAAGATCAAAGCATGATATGATCAGCAAGTGTAGAGGTTCGAACATTGTTGGTGCCCCACTATCGGCATTGACAGCAGCAGCTCTAGCAGCAGCCTCTTCATCACTTGTAGCACTTACAGATGACAAAACTCTGAAAGAAACACAATGGTGAGTACTTTTTTTTGACGCGACAACATCATTACAACCATATTCTTTGTAACTGTGTCAAAGAAAGAAAAAAAAATTGGATGTTGAATGTTTCAAATGTCAACATTTGTAGTTTAGTAATCTAGAGACACAATTATAGGTGCAAAAATATTTGTCTAAAAAATTGAGGTTTTGCGAAGAACATAATCTGATAACATTTCTAAAATAAACATTTCCTGCTCCAACAGTTTCAGTTCATTTTCATGAACTGAATGAATTAGGTGCTCTTTTCTTTACCAATGTTTATTTCAAAATTGATCTATTGTCGCTATCCCTAACATAAACAACCTAAAATTTACAGGCACACATGACACAAGTAATGTGGTCAAGGGAAAGAAGGCATTCATTCAACAAAGGAAATCAATGGCACAACACATGCGGGAAGTACAATTTACAAATACACTGAAATATGTACCTGCGAAACAGAAGTGGGCGACGAACAAATGGCAAAAGTGCATTCCTCGGAGTTTGATTAGAGGGTTTAATAAAGTTGAAGGCCCGCACAGATAACGTACCACTGTTTCAACAACGACGTCGCTTACCAGCTCAGTTGAATTCCAGAAAATGAGAAGATAACTGAAAGATACAAAACGAATGATAACAAAGAAAGGAAATAGAGAGCACCGTAAGAGAGCGAGGGAATTCATGGCTGCCATCAGTAGGGTATGGTTGCAACTTGCTTGCAGTCGGAAGAGATTTAGAGGGTCCGACCCGGTTCTGTTCTTCCGCGAGGTGGCAAATTTGCTTTTTTAAATGACGACTTTTTTAACTAATCAACTATTTTTATAAAATTATTATTTTTATTTTATTGGGGTCAAATTTTGTTTTTATTTTATTTCGTGATAGACGATGGGGTTGTTACTATTATCAATATAACAAAAAATTCGTCACGAAATAATTACAAAAAGATTCTTGAAAAGTGAGTAAAATATAGTTAAACTATATAAACGAAATAAATAATAAATACCACATGAATCCATTCTATGCTAACTGTAAAGGGTCGAAATAGTAAGAAATCAAAGTTTTTTTCTTTTTAATTGCAAAAAGTTTTTTTTTTTTTTTTTTTTTTGTGGTGCCCAAAATTTAAGTGTTTTTTTTTTTTTAAATGTTATTAATTAAATCATTCCAGAGATTACTTTGAATATAAAATTATATAATGTGTTAAAAGAAATAAATAATAAACACCATTGAATCCATTTATGCTGTTGTAAAAGGACGTTGAATGAAATAGGATCTCCAAGAATCTGTGCATTGTTAAATTCCACGATTATGTCCAAAACTCAGTGGCCTTCTGCTCTGTTGTTCCAATGTAATTTGTATGTTTAAATGGAATGAAATCATCTAACTTCGTTGTGGTATCTCACCCATAATATATTCAATCTATTTATTTACTTTTTTCCATCATGACACCAGTAACACAAGAAAACTTATTCTTAAACTAAATTAGAATCTCTTAAAGAAAAATGAATCCTTTGCAATGAAAGCAATGGCTGCAACATCCTGGGTTCAAGCACAAGGAGAATTACAAGGAAACACGAAAAAACACAACTACTCAGTTTCAACTTTAAAATGATCGATTTTCCAATGAAATTGCAATATTGCTTGTATCAGTGCTTAGCATCTTCTTCTTCACAGAACTTGGAATATTGATCAGAGTCCATTAAGCTTTTCACTTCATCTGCATCGTTGATCTCCACCTTTATGATCCACCCACTTTCATAAGGGCTTGCGTTAACCTAATATGGACAACTTATCAAAGTTAATGCCAATGATTAAAATAAATAAAAGATGGTGGGCAAATTTAAAAAATATAAATGCAAGGCGAGACAGTTGCAATATATAACCATTATAACCACAAAAAATGTTCGATTGCTTATCCATATAGAAGAATCGCAACATACATGAACCAAATTACTTTATGATCTCAGATATTTATGGGATCAAGACAGTCTGTATTGGAACATTATTGGTTTAGAAAATTGACACAATTGTGAAAAGCATGTGTAGTAACAGCACAAACAAACATCAACCAACGTGGATAAAAGAGAATATGTATCCTCTCTTTGTAAAAAATATTTATCTTAAACAAAAGTATCATCAAGAAACTGCAAAACAAAGCCCACTCACTAAATAAATGGGATGGAGAACTTGCAAGATTGTTTCATTGAAAACCCTTGAATTGGATATAACTTATATAAGTAGGGAATGATAGAGCTAACAATTTTTTGGAATAAGGGACGTGCATGGCAATGACAGAACTTCACCAAAGCTATGGCAGACTTTTTGGTGCAGCCTATTAAACTCTCAAGGTTTATTTTAGTTACCACAATGAAGCAACAAAAGATAAGGACTAACCCTCCATAACTCAAGGATATCCCAAATTTATAACTAAATAGCCTCAATATTCTAAGATGAGGGTGAATCATGTTAATCAGTTTCATCGATCTTTAAAAAAGAAAGAAAACATGAGGGATTATCAATGGAAAAGATGCATTTTCATTGATCACGTTCCTATCAACTTAATGGAGAAAATCCCAATTTGGTTTATAAAGACTCACCAGACCAGGAGAATCACTGAGCTTTGTGTTAACTTCAACCACTTTCCCTGAAATAGGAGAGTTAATATCACTGGTCGCTTTGACACTCTCAACAGCACCAAAACTCGCACCTTGCTTTACTTCAGCCCCCTCATCAGGTAGTTCGACATATACAACATCACCCAAGTGGTCTTGGGCATGATCAGTAATGCCTACAGTAGCAGAATTACCTTCAACTTTCACCCATTCATGAGAGTCAGCATACTTTAGATCTTTGATAACTGCATTGAGTTCACAGGAAAGATATTGATGATAGGTTATGTATGGATGGATACTTGACTATGTCATTAATTTTAAAAGATCATCCAATGATCATTTAACATCAGTTTTCATTTTTGTTTTGAGCCATAAAATATCAGGATCAAGGAACTATGAAAATTTCATGTTTGCTGAAATTAATCATACCTGTTTTTTCAATCATGTTTCAGTTTCATATTTAAAGCATGTCTCATT
Organism: Rehmannia glutinosa; assembly: GCA_016081115.2. Taxonomy (NCBI): domain Eukaryota; kingdom Viridiplantae; phylum Streptophyta; class Magnoliopsida; order Lamiales; family Orobanchaceae; genus Rehmannia; species Rehmannia glutinosa. The sequence continues at coordinate 101,513,975 of CM071934.1, read as the reverse complement.
GCCCAGATTGTCTCTAACAAAGTGAGGGCTTACAAAGTATATCTAGAAACTTTGGAGAATGCCAAGTTCTACACACTGAATGCCAAAAATTCAAAACAGTGCTAGATAGTTACTTACAACGAGAATACCTATGGAATATTGACAATCACAAACATGCATAAGCTGCAATCATATTTGTATGCACCAAGAACATTAATTACTCAGAAGAGTACACAGAAAAAAAGATTTGACCTATCTCCTTAATTCAATACTTAACAGCAGACCACTCTGTTCATTGGACCATTTCTAAAGGGCAAGCAAAATCAAATTTTTATACATCCATACACATAAAGAAAGAGATTCCAAATGCGAAACAGGTGCAATAAATGGCTCAAACCCACAGAGGAAGTTGGCAACTGTGTCAATACATACAAAACAGAGAAAACATTCACCATAAACAGTGAGCTTTCAAGATTTTTATAACAGAACAAATTCACACGCTGTTTCATTTATGAACACAATGGATCATAAAGTACAAGAAGGAAACCAGCAATGATCCAAGTCTATATTGGCAAATCAGATCTTTATTACCGAGATCGTAGATCACCAAGTTGTTATATAAAAGAAGCATGAATAAGACTCAAAAGCCAAAAGACAAATAAAAAACCATATACGGACGGAGCGAATATGGGGTAGAGATATAGAGGATAAACGTATTACGTACCAGTGGCAAAACCTCTGTATTGAAAAGAGATCTTCAGGTATGAAGCAGCCCTTGCCGCCCACAACTTGGAACTCATGTTCAAACGCAAATAACAAAACAAAGCCCACCGCTTCGGCCTACTCAATGCACTCGGAGAAGACAGACACTGATGTTCTGCCAAACGTAAACTATTGGAAAGATGGAAATGGGTAATTACTAATTATAGGGTTGGTAGGGTTAAATTGAGGAAACGATATTAGCACTCGCTCCTGATTATGTATAAAGTAGACTATAAACAACAGAGATCAGTTGCACTCTAGCAAACATTAATCAAAGGGTTGGTATGGTACTATGGTTAAAATGAGTAAATAATCAAAGGGTTGGTATGCATTTTTAGTTTGAATTTTGTTGTTTTTTGAACTTAAAATAGTAATCTAATTAATTTATTTTGATATTGAAACTTGATCCCTAATGTTTTTTTTTTTTAAACGGATTGAGTAAAATTGAACATATATATAATATATATTCTTTTAATTTATTTGAGTTTACAAATATATATATGAATTAAAATTACTTATATAATAATTAAATATGAAAGAATTTTAATCGAATTGTATAACTTGAGTTTTTAAAATTGTGATTTGCAACTGCATGGGAAGTGTTCAGAAAGGATAATCTATTTGTCTTGGTCATGAATTTGTTCTTGGATTTTAGTTGAAAAACACTGCAAAAATATTTTCCTTAACTTCAAAGAATAGTGCATGCAGCTTCATTCTTTGTCCCTTTTATCTTTTCCCCAAAGTAAAAACTAAACCAAGCTTGCACAGAGGACATAATAGAGTATGTCAGGTGACGGATTCAAGGAGGCAAGCTTGTTTCAACAACTTATTATTACAATAACTGTACAGTAACAACCAAATGGCAGATGGATCAGAATCAAAGTCATTACTATTTACATACCATATTTGCATAACATGTTATAACAGGCACACAAGGAATTTCTTTCTCACAACATTTATGTACACAAGTAATAGTGGCGGCTTTCAAATTTCAAAGACACCTCAACCCCCAGCAGTGACACCAGCATCTATGCACTTGCTGAGATGGAAACCGCGTTAAGCTCTACATGCTTTTTACCGTCATTTTGTGGTTGAACTATAACAGTACCATGGGCCTCTTCCTGCACACATTTATCAGCACCCACACGAGCAACATCAATTGAACCCACCAAAGCCTTATTTTCTTCACGGTCTTGCTCATCCCCAACAATTTCCCACTCCTCTCTCAGAGAAGTTACTTGCAACCCCTCCTTTGTTTTAATGGTTTCTATGTCAAAAGCAGTAGGTAAAATTACATAGTCATTCACAGGGTTATAAAAAGGATCATGGTCAGCCTTCAACCAGTGCTTCAGAATTCTGAACACATGACGATCACAAAGGATTCCCCGGTGGACTCCAGGGACTCCAACCCTTGCCTCCGCACGAAGTCCATCTGCCTATTAAAAATGAAATAACAATCAACAAGTTATTTTATACATACCAGAGAAAATATCACAAAGAAAAAAAGAAGGTAGAAAATAAAAATTAATCGAAAGAAAAGGCATGTATCTTATGGAAGTAAGGGACTGATGACTCCTTTTGAATAAATATACAATGAAAAATTGCTGGGAGTTTGCAAAAAAAAAATCAAAAAAAAAGCATTCATCTTATGGGAGAGTTAAAGGCTAACACACTCCTCCATTTGTTGTTAAAATTTTCGTAGTTAATGACAGTGAACAATTCTTTATCCAATTTTTCATAAATTATTAAGTTCATATAAATTTTTATCACATGCAAACAAGGAACCAAAGTTCCAAATCAAACCTTAAAAGCAAAAATTGAAACTACTTACTTTAGCAGACTCCACTGGAACAGTTCCATCACCATCAACATTTATGTACTTGGCCTGGGAGTTTGCAAAGTCATTAGAATCAAGCTATATAGATGCAGTACATTAGATCATATAATATTTAAAACAAATACAGAGACAGGTAACTAAATAAGGAAATCCGTAAACTGATAAGTAGAATTGAAGTGATCACATCCACTACGAGAGGTTTTCATGGAATATCGCATTAAGTTCATGTAAGAATTTTACCTGAAGAGTAGGCAATTGACGCAAATCAGAGACAGGGACATCTTCACTTCCATAACTGCAGCATAGTACCCCTAGGTATGAGAATATGGTTAAATTTCACATAGTAGCATGTTTGAAACATGCAGAATGGTGTTGCGATTTGAAAGAGTTTAATTGTCCAAACAGAATGAGGCGTTTCTCATTATTTGTGCCGTAAATATTATAGAATTTAATTTGATTGGGAACCTCAGCAGAGCACAACAACATTCTGTCTCATTAGCCCATTTTTTTTAAAATCTCCACATTGAATGGTAAAGATATATCAGAACCACCAAAACGGACCTGCACAAAAGCCATCATCTATTTATTGTAATACATGACAAGTCATTCTAAAACAATAAAAGAAAATAGTACTAGCGCAATCCTCCAAATGCTATTAATATCTTGAGGAGGGGATAGCTAATGACAGCTGAAGACAGACTTCAAATCTGACTGACATTCAACTTTAAAAAGCAGCAGCAAGCAAGTATTCCATAATTTATCAAATAAATCAAGGCTCACTTGGTCTCTCTATTAAATGTCATAGTTTACCTTGTTGATCGAAAGTGCTTCCATAAAGATTGGTATAGCTTCTGCGGGCGAATAAGACTCTAGCATTATGGTGGAATTCCCATCAGTATCACATTTCTGTCTCCATATTTCAAGAAGTGGGACATGTTCCCATTGAAAATCTAAACAGGCCATTAATTCGTATATTGATGGGCATTCAATCAGCTGAAACACAGAAGATGTTAAATGTCACATTCATAGAATGATGTAATATAAAATGCTAAAGTATTACTATCATGAATAAAGTCAATTCTTTCACATCATCCTGCCAAGATAGACAAATTTCCAAGTGGTAGGATTGACAAAACATATTAATGGTGTCTAAACTCATGCATCAAATTTTAAAAGATCAGACACGGAATAGGATGTTTATGAATGGAGTTGAAAGCTCAGTAGACACTACACTTTCTCACAGAGTACCACATGAGAATACTCCTTTAATGGTTGGTTAATACAGAAAGTAACAATGACAATAAGGCCAAATTTCAAAGGATAGACATGGATGCGCAGGCTGGGAATCAAATGCATACAAGGAGGGGGAGAACAACATTCAGAATTCATACCAATTGTTGCATACTCCATTTTGAAATAAAAAAATTCTGTTCCCACCCATCAACAAATGACGCTCCATTCAAAAATGTGGAGGTTATGTATCCAGGTGCACCTGTTGGAATTCAATAAACAAAAAAATCATGTATATATCTTTAATTGGGAGGTCAAAAGTATGACCAGATCATCGGAGTATTAGGTGTAGTTGCTGTGATGACAAGAAATTTCACTACATTTTTTAATTGGGAGGTCAAATGCTAAGGGAAAAAAATTAAAACATGTACGCATTCTTGCTCCAGTTTGAAGTTAGCAAAACTGAATGAAAATTAAACAAGGCACAGTAACAATTAGCTCCAAATAACCAGGCTTGACAACAGAACCAGCTGAGTATATATATACTTAACATTATGATATTGACTTATGAGTTATGAGGGGCATAAACAAAAATATTCAAAGTTTGAGTAAGAGTTCCAGTAAAATATCTATCTTCAGTGAAGTTAGCAATCATAAATATAACTCTAAATCAATTTTAAGTGATTGACAGTAGGATCATCTTACAGTCTCTGTGAAACAATTTGTCAAAGTCAATGACTTGCCTCACCTTCTGGCCTACTAACAACCATCAGATGCTCAACGTTCTGGGGTCCCCAAAGTGCACGGAATAAAACAAACTACTTGACCTCATAACAAAGCTTTGTACATCTTTGATGGTTCTTTTATAAGACATGGGTGATAGATAATTGACCAGTTCCAGGCTTATTACAAGCACTGAGATCCACTTCAAAATGTAATATTACTAAAATCAGATAAAAATGCAGCAACAAAGTAATATAGTTCAAATAGCCACATACCTCGAAATGGTGCTGCTATAGCGATCCAATTTTTCACATACTTCTCAAAGAGCTACAAAACAATGCCATCAAAATTAGATATCAATTGTGCAACAAAGAAGAAATGGAAGTTAATAATGCCAAGACAAAGACCTGTGAGAGAGAACTAGAGGCTAGAAAAGGTAGAAAAGAAAAAATGGAATAGCAATTCAAGGAGCGAAAGTATTACATCAGTATGCAGGCTCATAAAACATTTGATCAGAAGACCACCCATAGAATGACTTATTATGTTTATTTTTCTTCCCCCAGAAGCAGTATAAACTGACTCAAGCTTTGATGCCAGGCGATCCAATGTTCCCTGAAATCTGGAAACAAGTGGTAACATAGATAAGTCATAAAGCATAAAAAGCATTTATTATGTTCAATACATACAAACAGATCGTCTTAGTAAAAATTGTTGTATCCAACACGCGAATATGACTACAACAAGAAAACCACAGTCAGCCTCGCTACTCATGCTTAAAAAAAACAAGCTTTGTACTTTCCATCTCTCTCCTTCCAAAATATTTGCCATCTCCACGAACCATTCTTGGGAACACAAGAAGAAAACAAAGCACAATAGACAAGCTTAATAAAGATTCTTCATAATGTGACGTTTAGTAGAAAAAGATAATAAATACAGGCCAACATTTACACAGTTAACAGTCAAAATTGTACCAATACCTAACTGAAGAGTGATGGTTTGAGCAGGTTAATGATTATGTTTGATCATTACCATTTTACACCCTCAAAATAGGTAATCACAAAAACACTGACCTGTGGGGAACTACATACTTAAAGGTTCAGGCTGTGCTCACTTCAGAATAGAATGAGACCAGGTCAACATGGTCTTAATGATCCCTGGCTATAAAAAGACAGCAGTATGCCACCTCACGAATGCATTACAAGTCTATACTGTCATTGTGTCAGTAAAAAAAAAACATCGCGTCAAGACTGATTTTGTAAAAGTGTTGAGCAGTTACCTGTTGCTTTGGCGGAAATCATATCCAAACCCAAAGAGCGTTGTTCCCTCTTGATAGCCCCATTTGATCAATTCAACTATCATGTCGTGAAAATAATATACACAATCACTACCGATAACCTGCAAAAGAATTCAGGAACAATATTGAAGGTCCATAGCTAAGATGTAGTGGAGCATGCAAAGCAAAAATGAGCAAATAGAGGACCCTGGTACACTGAAGGACCATGAAAGGAAGAATAGCGTAATGATGCACACGAGATGCAATATACCAAATAACTAGAGTCATGGAGCAACACTCACCATGTCAGGGTCCAACATGTCAATTGCATACAGGCCATATCTATCTTGGGGAACCTCAATATGCGTGTCAGCATCTAAGGTCACTGTTCTACCTGTTTCAAGCATTCTGTTAGCACCAGACAATGTGCCAGCGTCGGAAGGAGGAGAAAAAAGAGTAAAAGTTGACACATCTTGTACATATTATCCTACATTTCAGGCAGATCATATGACATGCAAAAAAAAAAAAAATACTAAGTCAGAAAATAGCAAATTGATTAGTTAACGATTTATACATCTAATCCTCATTCAGCCTATGAGGATTTGATTTCCTCAATTTATTACGTCATATTACACACCTTATCATAAATCCAGCTTAAATTTGAACTATGATAAACTAATTGATTACATAATAAAATGCTTTAAATTTGGACTACAATTTCTGGACTTTAGGAATTGAATAAATGAGTATAAACGATATTTTAAATAAAGGTCTGAGAAGCATCCTGTCAACAGATTATATGGCATACTGTTTGAAACTGATATTTTGCTTAGTCTGTATAATGTAGAATCCTTATCATTATGTCCGGTTCTTCACAAATCTTCAGAAACACCTCATGAGCACATTCTTACAAACCAAATGAGACTCAGGCCCAGTAGAAGAAAAAAACTACTACAATTCTAGAAAATTGAAAACGCAAGCCAAGGAAAAAAAAAAAGCCTCAATAAACCTAGGAAACACCAGCTAGGTAGGTAGGGCAGGCTGCTTACTGAGGATTAATAATTAAAGCATAACAACCAAGGAAAACGAAACCAAAGCCAAGAAAAATTCGAACACGAATGCCAGTAATTGGGAAAGTTGTGGAATATGACCTGTAGCAGGATCGAAGCGAGACCAGAGCTTGTCCCGAAACTCGTGATCAGCCCCAAGAAACCGGACCCAAACACGCTCCGTCTTACCGGTTTTATCATCGACTGCGTTGAGAATCGAACCGGCGATGCCGGGCACGAGGAGTACGGGGTCGAGCGTGGGGTCCACGAAGGATTGTTCCTGGCTCTTCTTGCTGATCAGCTTCAATAGCTGTTCCACGGACTTCACTATATCCTCTAACAACACCGCCATCGTCGGGTCGAAAGAATTTCTAATATAAACCTCTACAAGTTAAAGGAAACAATAAAATCTTGAATTGATTATACTGTTTTGAACAGAAATGTTTTAATTTAGAAATTCTTGTTTAATTCGCTATGTACGGAAAGGCGATCGGAGAGGAAACTTAATGGGGGTTGATGGTGGAGGTCAATGGTGACAATGTGAAGCCGTGACGTGACGTGTAAGGGTTGGATAGATAAGGTAATCATGCTTCATAATTTCGTGCACCCTTATATACCCACCTGTCTAGTCACTAGTGTTGTTCAGGGCCAGCCCATGTAGTTGGGCTTAAGACGTCAACCCACGTTTTTATGGAGTTGAATAGATGGACGGCCTCCCAAACAGCCCAACCACGAAACCCAACTCACTATTACAGTCTTGCAAAATGATAAAAGTGTAGCCCGTCTTGAGCTTTTAAATTTAGTCCATTAACCTCAAAAAAACAGAAAAAATCAAAGTAGCAAGTTCATCTGTTTACGTTTTTTGGTGTGTTCTCTTTTTTTTATCATAAAACTGATAAATATAAATAGTACATTATACATATATATGAAGCAGCCACCAGTTGAGGGGAAAAAAATAAAAACGCCCATTGACAGAAAAACTAGTGGGGGGCAAATGAAAAGGAAAAACAAAACCCAAACTAACAAATTAAACAAAAATGGGACACCAAAAGGCATATTGACGTGCAAAACAAGAACCGTAAATCTCACTTGCTGTTATCTTGGGACAATCTAATGAGCAAAGTACATATTCTTGATATGTCAGTTGATCAATAAGAAAGATAAAGAAGCATGCATTTTAAGTAAAGCCATTTAATTCCAGCTTCGCGCGGGTATTAATTGAGAGGTGAATAACATGTTACAAAGTCACTACATTAAAAAAGAGCGAAAACAAAATCTCATACGTTCAAGATGTGTTTCTGCCTTGTTATGATATGTACATATTGCCAGCTATAAGCTATATTCTTATGCATGAAAATGAGTTTGTCACCAAATTGAAAAGGTTTGATCACTTGATGCCACAAATATCTTATCTTAATTATACTTTTCTGACTCAACTAGTTCGTGTTGTTGGCCACTTTAATAAGAGTTTTTTTTTCTCTCTTTGCATCATACTCTTGAAGAAAGCAGGATTCCATCTTGAAGAATATAATTTCTGGCGTTCAACACTTTCTTTTTCTTGTTCCACTATTCCTGTCTACCTGCAATTTTTTCGACTCCCGGTTTCACGAGTTCATTTTATTGATAGTCAATTATCATTATTTTTTTGATAATTAATTATCATTATTAATAATCTTGGTAGTATATATAATTCCATTCTTCATTTCTTTGGACTGGAATCTCCTTTTCGTGCCATCCCAGACTTGTTCACTGCATAGTGCATGCCATGTTAATTTCTCCTGTTAAGTGGGTGAACATCTTGCTGCTTCTTTGATTAAATATTTTGAAAGTGATTAAAAGCTCATAAAGCATTTTGAATGGTGTGAATGCGAGAAACACAAACCACAACTATGGAAAAAAAGATGAAGATAATGATCGGTAATTGGTGTGCTAAATCTGAAAAATGAGTCAATAGTAAAATGTTATATATAGCACCACCAGTTCAATATTTTTATTACAAAACCGTTAACTACATTTGCAAGCATGAATCATAATCAAATCACACATATAAACCTGCATGTATATGCGTCTCCGATCCATGTTACAATACAACAAAATAGTACACCATATTACGCACGGAAATGTTTTACATACAAACAAATTGAAATTGATAATTAGCAGAAATTAAAAGAATTAATTTCATGTATGAGTACAAATTTATTAAATTGTTTATGTTGATGGCAATTCTCGTATAACTGCATGGTGAATTTTGAGACCACCCTTCCACTTTCCACTCCACACTTCATATAGACCGAAGTAAAGCTTTTTCCACACGAATTTGCCGTAATATAACATCGTCCCTCATCATCTGTATGAAGGTCCATTAATAAAAACTTTTTCCACACGAATTTGCCGTCCTTCCCTCTCTTAACCATAAGGTAGAGTGGAGCGTCACCCCACCCGAATGCATCAGGTGTTAATGATACATGAAACCCAACTTCATATATCTTGTCGCCTCTGGTTTTGTCCACGCAACCTGTAACTTCCAGCCAATACACTTGATTTAATTCTGCTGCAGATTTGCTGCAATTTAAGTTAACAAAATGTAATTAGTTACTTGCCAATCCCATTATATATAATAATTTAGCATAATATACATTATGGATGCCGAAAAGCAATTAAGTAGTACTCACTTATCCTCTGGTACTTTCCAGTATCGGGGGCTTTGCCAGCCCGGCTGGCAAACAATGTTAAAATTTTTTTCCCTCATTTTCCCCCTAGCCAATTATTTTTTCTCTTTAAAAAACACATATAAATTTTTTTTTTTAATTTTTTTCATCATTACCTAACAGAATTAATTGGCCCCCCCCCTATCTACGCCTCTGATCGGGGGTCTTTGCCCCAAACAATGTTAAGATCTTTTGCTGGAATTTCTATCTCTCTCTTATCATCAGCAACCTAACACAATTAATTATGTCATACATACGTTCAGAAATTAAATGACATGATTTAATTAATTGTAAGAAAGAATATATGAATGTGTTTGCCCAACTGTAATTATAATTTGCAAATATTGTGTTCCTATCAAAAGCTGCAATTGGAGATAAGATGGATGAATATGTAATGTACCTTGAATTCTAATGAAGAATTTCCCACATGGTGTGAACTATTATTAGCAGTATTAGCAACCATTTTCAAACTCAACAGGCGACCAAATTAAGATTTAGATAGAACAAAAGAAGTGAATTAATATGAGTATATGCTCTGTTCTGGGCCTATATATAATATATATGTGTAAGAGAATAATGTAGCCGGCGACGAAACGCGTAAAACTTGTGGGGAATATGATTTCTGGCTTCAATTGGCAAAAGGAAGAAAATGAGGACAAAAGAATCTATCAATTGATTTTGGAATATTGAAAAAAGAATGGCTGCTGTGTGGATTTTACATAGAGAATGTGATTAAATTGACCATTAAAAATTGCTCTCTCCGTCAACAAGATCATATATTCCTTCCTACACTTTAAAAAAGTTTATGTTAATGCTCGGCATCCACACAAATTCCATCTAGTCAAACTGGTTTTTAGTTTTAGTACTAAGAGGAACACCAACAGCCACAAGCCGTCTTAGCTCAGCCGGTAGAGCGCGTGGCTTTTAACCACGTGGTCGTGGGTTCGATTCCCACAGACGGCGTTTGATACGTTTTGGGCCATTAAATGCGGATATTTTCATTTAATTTACTTTTTACACACAGGTGGCGGGACTGGGAGGCAAGGCCCAATGTAAATGCGGACATGTACTCAGGTTATGGGCCTTCGACAGCTTCACAGTTCTTCTGGTTTTATATTATTAAAACACAAATTAAAAATTTTATACAACTGTCAACTCAATAAATGTACATTTAATATATTATACCTAGCTAAGTAATTGGAAATGAACTAATCAAATTTCTTGGGCCAAACTGCCATCTTTTACCCGTTGACACACTTCTTTATTTATTTATGCAGGCCCAGGATGTTTTGGAGGATGAAAATACCGGCAAACGACCGTTATCCACCGCTCGTCGCTGTGGTGCAGAGTTTCCATGAGTATGGCTCTTCCTCTTCAATTGCAACCCACCTCATACAATACGTATTCACCAACCCGATTCTCTCATCCTCAATTTTCATCAAATAAAATCTATGTTGTTACTCCTTCACTGCCAATGCCACCGCCACCGCCACCGCCAAGAAGAAGAGCTTTGTTGCTCTTTACAATTACCACATTTTTATCTGGATTTGCATTCTCCCATGGTAGCAGTTCAAATTATACTTGGTCCAAACCCGAGATTTCAGATTTTGTTGAACTCCCAAATTCTGGTGGTGTCAAAGCCTTGGACCTTCGAATTGGTGATGCTGGAGAAACTCCCTCCAATGGCGACAAAGTACACTATTATTCCTCCTTTTTTTCCCCTGTATTTCATTTCTTGTTACTCTTTGATTTGGATTACTTAAAGTTCAACAGAATGAACTATTATAATGGTCGCTTTTTGGTTTTGTTTGGAAAAGGTTGTAATTCATTACTATGGAAGATTGGCTGCAAAGCAAGGATGGCGCTTCGATTCCACTTATGATCATAAAGATGATAATGGAGAACCGATTCCTTTTGAGTTTGTTCTTGGTTCAGGGAAAGTAATTATCTCTGCTACCTCTTAAGAGATTTCATCTTTCCTCATCTACCATTGATTGCTTTAGTTTCAATGTAGCTTGTCATCTGCTGAGTCTTTAAATTTCTAGTGTTAAAAGGGAACTTCACATTATTTTCTTCACTGTTAGAAGACTATTACCTTTGCAATTGCAGATCAAGGATTATGTGGTTCTGCTTGAGGAATTCCCTTTTTATATGGAGTTGGAGCATGCTTCATCTGTTGTGCCTTTCTTTTTTCAATACATTTTTAGGGGAGTGATGGTTGGATGTTGTCTCCACTTTTATGATCAATGAATTAATAAAAAAGATCAAGTATAATCATGACAAAAACTTGAGAGAAATAAACAAGTTATTATTCAGATAGTAAATACATGCCAGATTACCAATGTGTTTTTTGTTGTTATCTTGCTACCAAAATGTTTATTGCTGCCAAACTTATTTTTCTTAGTTGGAAGCTTTTTGTTCTTATCCGACAATCAGAGCAGAAAATATGAAAACTCTGTTATTATGTTCAGCAAGTAGAACAAAACTGGGAATGATATGTGTGCTTTTAATCTTACTTATTTGTACTATGAAGATATATCACTTTTCTTTTCTCATATACATCATTTTAGATCACTTTTCTTTTCTCAAATAGATCAGTTTATCTTTATATCAACTCTATATATAAGTGACAGCAGGTCCCTTTCTTTGGCCCATTTGAACTAATATAGGTCATATCTGGAATTGAATCAGCTGTCCGATCAATGAAAGTAGGTGGCATTCGTCGGGTCATCATACCTCCATCTGAAGGATATCAAAATACATCTCAAGAACCTATCCCACCTAATGTATGTATTCCCTTAGAAGTAATTTGTGTTTCATGTGTCTTGGTTAAGAATGTGACTGAATATAAGTTGTCATGGTGTACAGTAAATAAAGCATTATACCATTTACAGCAGTTAGATTCAGTTACAGCTAAATCTTCTGCATGAAAAATTTCAGCAAAGAAATTAGTAATAACGTTGGCACGCAAAGTTAAAAATCAAGAAATTCAAGTTAGATAAAAGAGGAATAGGTACAAAAAAAATAAAAACATGTGAATTAAGAAGATCAAAATAGTGCTAAATTTTGAAACTTCATTGCAGGTGTCTTATTAGATAGCATAATTTTCAAAATTCAGATTACTCCTCTATCTTGGATCTCCTTTGTCGGCTTTTCAACATTTTTTTGCTGTCTTTGCATGCCCAAATACTTAGTTGATCTCTGGCCTGCAGTTTTTTGACAGACAGAGGCTATTCACAACCATTTTTAATCCAACACGTCTGGCTAATGGAGAAGGCTCAACCTTGGGGACACTCATATTTGATATTGAGCTGGTCAGCCTGAGACGTCAATGAATTTTTGTACTTCTGCAATCGTTCTCATATCTGTTGCATCCGTAAGCAATTGTGACAATTTTATTCCACTTGATGACTTTCTGAGTGTCGTTTTTTCCTACTATGATAATAGGCATTGAATTTTGTAACGTGTTACTTTGTTATTTAACAGATTAAAGCACGAAATGTCTTCGGTATTGCCAAATGGTCGTTGGATAGCCAGAGAACTGAGAAATGCTTGCTTATAAGTACTTGTGGGAGCAGTCGCACTTTAGCCTTGCCGCTGAATTCTCAAGGAGGGAAGTGCATACTATACTGGTTAGTCGCCAATTTCCTTTAGTATGGCGAAAAGTGTATTTATTTTCGTTTTTCTCTTCCATGCCATGTAGATATGGTGTGGGTATGCCTCAGTATTTTCGTAACTTCAGTGAAAATGAGGTGGTAAATTTAAGCCTTAAAAGCATATGTACATGAATGAATCTGTGCTGTCTATCTAATTATTGACAAAAGGGATCTAATCTGTTGGATTTTGGATATATAAAAGAGGGAACAAGATTGCTTGTGATGAATGCCCACGAGCTAATGTTTTCAAGTTGTGGAGTGTATTAAGGGATTTAGTTTCTTCATGCCCAATTTTATATGCATATGCCCCATATATATAATTTGCATGTACTTGTTAATTAGTCTGGCAGTCGAATGTTGTAGTTTCATTTTGACTGCTTCACTTTTTTCGTTAAATATTGTGTTCATGTATCTTAACAATAAAAACAGTACTTTTTCTACTAATCAGTGGCTTCTTTTGTGTCATGAATCATGATCATGTAATTACTAGAAAGAAGAAAGACAGAGAAAGTAGTATACTTTGAAAAGAATTTCCAACTTAATCACTGGAAATTAAATTGCCTCGTAATATCTTTATCTGCAGGCCTCAAGATTCAGTTTTCCCCTGTTTACCCTGTTCCTATATAACATTGGAGCCATCAAATTACCGTAAAATTAGATTGTAAATTAAACCTGTAATGATGTTTTGATCATTGATAACTCTTGGGGAAATGGCAAAAAAGTAGTAAGACGATAAGGAAGCTCAAAAAGTGTTATTATTTACAGGTCTGAATCTGAAATTGATAATTCTGATCGCCGTCAGGATTGTCATATTTCAGGTTTTAATATTTGCAAAACGAGAAATTCCAGGGTTATTGCAATCTCAACTCAAGCCGCAACATTAAAAGCTGGAAGTTGCTGATGTGTCCATGACGCAAAATCCTCAAATTGCAGTACTTGAAATTTTGTCGTCCTATGTATGATAATAAGTTATTACTTGTTAAAAGTAGAATGACATCTCAGAAATGCCATGTGGCTTTTGCTATTTGTGGAAAAGTGAATACCATTAAGCTGAGATCATTAGAATAAAAAATTTATGGCCACTGGAAAAGCTAGCTAGCAGATTATCAATTCAAAAAACACATGAATCGTACTTGCAATAATTTTTTAAGCCAAATGATGTTTGGGATATGTTAACATAGTACATTAGCAGATGACGCCAACATCTTAGTATTGCCGTATTGGATACTGAAGAATCGAACAATATTGCAACTGCATGCACTTGTTTATGTCTGTGATAATATATAATTTCTGTGTTTTTTTTTTCTCAACTAGATTAGAATAGAATACACTGATAACCAAAAGTTATTTGGCCTTGTAGGACGCATTAAGTCACCACCAAGTAGATATTATATTTAATCATATCAGATATATCGTATGATCAAAAGAAATTTTTTATTCGGGAAAAATAGTGTAAGTAACCTTCACAAAATCAGGAAGGGGTAGAGAATAGATTCCTTGAGGTGTGCAACAATTCATTAGTATGGATTTCATACTCAACTTCTACAATTATACAATATCACTTCAAAATTCAAATGCTTGAATAAGTTGGTTTATATCTCACACTTAGCTTGATTAAAAAATTAATCAAACATCCATGATTATACTTTCCAGCATTAATTCAGTATCTATATAGCAATTTCATTTCAAAAACTATCTTTACACGTACGTAAGTCCAATGACAAAAGCGACGCTGCGGCGTGCGCTGACTGCCTGACAGTGGTGAGGTTGATCGGCGAGCTATTGCACTGTTTTAATTTTGATGCAAGATCTCAATAATCCGTTAAATTATAGTATAAAAACTCAAAGCAATAACCCGGGGTTCAGGCAGTAATCGTCAGAGACACCTCTAGTTCTCTTGGTTGAAGTTTTTACAGAGCATTTGCTAGAAATGAAGCGGAGAAATATTCTCAAACTCTCTTATGAGGAGTTGGCTTCTTATACTAATAACTTTTGTGAGAACAATTACCTCGGGCATTTCCAATTTGGCAAATTTTATCGTGGAAAGATCGTGTGGCCTGAATGTGCGCAATATGTGATGGTGAAGATATGGGAAGTTCCAGTAACATATAATTATAATCCTGGAGATAACAAAAAACGACTAGTGGACGTAGTCAGTTTACTTCGTCATGAAATACTGAATAATTATCCAGGCTTGGTAAAGTTGTACGGATACTGCTTCGAAGGTGATCGTCTTGTACGGATACTGCTTCGAAGGTGATCGTCTTGGTGCTGTTTATGAGTTCAAGCCACTCGACTCGGTTATAACCTCATTCCTAAAGATGGTTTCACTTGGCTGCAAAGACTGAAACATGAGGACATGCAAATGTTTTTCAACAACTTATGCAGCTGATTTTGGAGGCAACAACTTATGTTTGTCACTGAATTGAATCATCAAATGCCCTAGTGTCCTTAAACCATATCATTCAAATAGAATAACAAAACTATAAAGCATCAAGTTCTCGAATTTATTTCATTTTAAAACCAATTAATGAGTGTTAGATTAATTGGTACACATGATAGAGAAATGAAGAAGATGAATTGATAGAACTCTTGAGAAATACAACAAATATAATGGAAAACAATACAATGCAAAATGGGGAGGGAGGCTACTAAATATATAGATAAAAGATAAAACCCTAGCTATCAACTAAGAAAGGGAAAATACAAAACTACCCCCATAACATACATATAACTCTAACATCCCCCCACAAACTCATGATGATGTAGTAGAAATCATCGAGAGTTTGCCAACCAAAAAACGAAAGCGCGGAAGCGGATGCGACTTGGTGAAAAGATCCGCAATCTGTAAAGATGATGAGATGAATGGTAAGTCGAGGGTCCCATGTTGCAAGTGATGACGAGTGACATGACAATCAATCTCAATATGCTTTGTTCTTTCGTGGAAAACTGAGTTGTGAGCAATCTGAATAGCACTTTGGTTATCACAATGCATGGGAGTAGGTGAGGACAAATGAACACCCATATCTGCAAGAAGCCAACGTAACCAAACTATTTCAGTTGTAGTAGAAGCCATTGCCCGATACTCGATACTCGCCTGTGGAGGATCGAGACACAACATTTTGTTTCTTACTTCCAAGAAATAAGTGAGTCTCCAAGAAAAATACAAAAACCAAGAGTGGATTTTCGATCAAGAGGATCACCGCCCAATCCGCATCGAGAATATGCCCTCAACTCTAATGAAGATGTAGATGGAAACAAAAGACTCTCGAAAAAGAGTGCCACGAAGGTATCGCAAGATACGAGTAATCGCAGCCCCAATGAATCAGAGGGGCAAGTGACAAACCGACTCACAATATGAAAAAGATATGCAAGATCGGACGCGTAATGGTTAGATAAAACAAACTTCCAACAATAGTGTGATATAAGGTAGGATCGGACAATGGTGTGCCATCGAAGGAGAATATCGAACATTAAGTTCAAGAGGCGTATCAACCGTCCGAGTATCGCGAAGACGTCTTTCGATCAAGTATGTCGCCAATGTACTGGGTGTGAAAGAAGATAACCTCGGGGGAACGGGCTACCTCAATACCCAAGAAATATCGCAAAGGTCCCAAATCTTTCATTTCAAAGCGAGGAAGCTAACTCGATTTCAACAATGCAATCCCATCAACATCATCACCGGTGATGATCATGTCATCAACATATAAGGAAAGAAGAATAATACCAAAGACATGTACGCTTGAAGAAAAGGGCGTAATCATGGTTACTAGAACTAAAACCAAGTGAAGTAAGACGACAGAATTTTTCGAACCAAGCCCGTGGAGCCTGTTTGAGACCATACAATGCTTTCTTAAGCTTGCAAACTTCGCCCGATTATGAGGAACCCCCAAGTGGTGGGATCATGTAAACTTCTTCTTGAAGATCACCATTCAAGAAGGCATTTTTGACATCCAATTGAGATATGTGCGATTTCGAATGAAAAACTTGACAGAATAAGAGTACGAATCGTAGTCAATTTTCCAACAGGGGCAAATGTTTCCTCATAATCCATACCATATTGTTGTGAATAACCTTTAGCAACCAATCGTGCTTTATATCGCTCAATCGAACCATCGATTTGGTTTTAATTTTATAAACCCAACGCGAACCAATTGCCCGTTTACCAGGTGGTAAAGATACCAAATCCCAAGTGTTTGTTTTATGCAAAGCGTAAAGTTCCCGGTCAAGCATCTTTGCCATAAAGGATCGAAGAATCGCCTCTTTATAGGAGCGTGGTTCGGTAAATTTGGTGAATAGAGGATAAAAATGAAGCAAAGGCGGGAGAGTAAGAGGAATAAACAAAGTCGTAATCGAGTGGACTTACGTGTACATTGGGGATATCGAGGAGGCAAACGATCCACAATTTCGGGAAGCGATTGGGGTGCCGCGTAGAGGCTGAGCAAGATGTCGATGAGTCTCTATCTCGTGTTATCCGAGAATGGATCAATATGAACAAGATCAGTTTTAGAGATGCTTTATGAGGACTAGAGGGAATAGAGAAGAATGGAATATGCTCAAGAAAAATACATGACGAGACACATATAATTTTTGAGCAACGGGATCAAAGCAACGGTATCCCTTTCCGACCTTCTCCATATCCTAAGAAAACACAAATAGGCTGAACGAGAAGATAATTTGTTGCGTTCAACATGAGGGCGAAGGACAAAACATGCACAACCAAAGACTCGTAAAGACGAATAACTAGGGGTGGAACCATAAAGTCTCCGAAATGGTGATAAATCGATGTAATGGATGATGGAATCCTATTTATACAATGGACCCGGTAAGAACGGCTTCCCCCTTAATTCACTTGAACCGAACTAGATAGTAAAAGTGAGCGAGCGCAGTTTCAATGATATGCCTATGTTTTCTTTTTCAAAGAATACCATTTTGTTCGGGAGTATCTCGTGCAAGAAGTTTGATGTAAAGTCCCATCCAAAGCAAGCAATTCACGAAAATTATTAGATGTGTATTCCCACCCAAGTCACATCTAAAGCATTTTATGATACAGAGAATTGAGTTTTTACAAAAGCTCGAAATGAAGTATATATACTCGTAAAATCGAACGATGCTTCATAAAATAAACCCAACAATAACGAGAATAATCATCAATAAAAGAGACATAATATCGAGAACCCCCTTTGTGGAAATGGGAGCAGTCCCCACACACGAATGAACCAAATCAAATGGTGCAAAGAGAAGAAGAAACACTCCGATTAAAAGGTAAAGTCGAAAATTTGGCGATTTACAACCACTACAATCGAAATATCATGAGATGACAATTTTCCTAATAAACTGTGTAGAAACCAAAAATCTCAAACGTGAAGACGAAACATGACCCAAACGAGAATGCCACAAATAAAAGCTAGACGATGAAGGACTCAAACGAAAAGAAGACAAATCAACGGTAGAAGGCTGCGATAGAAGGTACTCGAGCTCATCCAAAATGTATAACTCTCCGTGCCTACGGCCTGTCCCAATCCTTAGGGAATTTGGATCCACACAACAAAAGTAGAAAGAAAATGATACTAAGTAACCCGAATCACACATTGGCTAATGTAAACAAGATTTAATGCAAGTTTGGGAATATGGTAGACATGTGGAAAGACAATTGAGGTGTGGCTACGGATCCGATTCCCGCTAAGGGTAACAAAGTACCATCAACAAGAACAACAGTCTAGCATATGTGGGTGAAATGGAAGTAAAACATGATATATCGGGGACATATGATGAAAAGCTCCTAATCTAATACCCAAATAGAGGAAGATATACCTGACGAGCTCGGAGTTGACAAACCCGAGGCAGACAAAGCATGAGATGAGGCAAGAAATTTTCGAAATTGTTCGGCAATTGTATCCAGAAGGCCGACCGGAGGTAAGAGTTCCGCATCACGAGAATCGATGAGGTATAGGTGCAAAAGAACACGAGTCGGTGGGGCGGCCTAAAACCATGTTGTTTTGGATGGACAAAGCGATGTTGGGGAGGTCGTGGATTTTTCTATTGAAAACGTTGTTGGCCACCTTTATTCAACTCGAGGACATTGAGCCTTCCAATGTCCCTGGTTGTTTCAAGAACTACACTCATTATCGCAACCTTTGGGTGAGGTCCGAAAGAATGTAGAAGGTGGACGATGGGGCACAACAAGAACGGATGAAGGAGGAACATGAAGAACTCCTTTCCCTGCCCGAGACTTGAGGCGTAATTCCTCCGCTAACAATTCACTTACAATGAGAATCAACCGATGGTAGAGGAAGACGGTCAATATATTCCCGAAGGGACTCAAAATCATCAGGAAGAGCCATCAAAAATCGAACCAATCGTTGCTCTCTCTACGAGCAATATAGGGGCAAATGCGCGAAGTTCACTAGATTGATGAGGGCTAATTGATCCCAAAGATCACTCATAGAGAATAAAATTCTTGGGGATCATATCTTTTTCTTTCAAGAGATCGAATATCTATTTCCAATCAGTCTTGTTTAGAAAAGTTCGATTGAGTATACAACCGTTCCAAATGTTCCCAAACTTCTTTAAAAGTATCATATTTAGCCAATTGCATACCAATAGAGTTCTCCACGTAATTGTTAACCCAAGTGATAATTTTCGAATTGTTCACTTCCCAAACCTCTAATTCCTCAACATATTTAGTATTATCTTTCTCAACAAAGTTGCTTTTGTGTTCCGTAAATATAACTCCACAATTTTTTTCCTCTCAAAAAATTTCTCATGACATAATTCCAATATGAATAATTCTTTCCATTCAAGCGCACACTAATCGATTGCAACGAATCATCTCTTTCACCATAATGAATAATGACGGAAAATCAAACCAAAATACCAACCAAACAACTAGATAGATCGATGCAAATATCCAACAAATCAAGCCAACTCTACCAAACCCAACAAGTGCTAACAGATCGAAAATCGAATGAAAATAACACAAAGCTGCAACATACTTTGTGTAATCGCGATATACCCACCGGATCCGCGAAGTTGATGATGCTTTTAAAACCTTGCTCTTGATACTATGTTAGATTAATTGGTACACATGATAGAGAAATGAAAGAAGATGAATTGATAGAACTCTTGAGAAATACAACAAATATAATGGAAAACAATACAATGCAAAATGGGGAGGAGGCTACTAAATATATAGATAAAAGATAAAACCCTAGCTATCAACTAAGAAAGGGAAAATACAAAACTACCCCCATAACATGCATATAACTGAGCACTATACGGCTATTGCCTTTTGCATGCATTCCTAGTACAAGATTATCTGGAATAATTGATGGTCTCAAATAGGCATGACGTCCAGAAAATCATTCTGAGGAATCTTTTGCATACACTGAGGCGAGATTGAGATATGGTTCCACAAGAACGACAACTAGTGCCATTTCTCTCATCTTCCATCCGTTTGATAAAAAATTCTCAACAGTTGAATTGCAATACTACCCCAATATGCCTCGGCTTCTTTCATAAATTTACGCTTCTTTTTCGTCATAATCAGTCGCACCAAACTCTTTTTCCAGTCCCTGCACCCTCAAATTCCCAACCATTGTTGGATTATGTATTGCCACTCCCATTTTGAATCTCACTTTCCCTCTCTTACCTGATATTTCAATTTCTTTATTGGACACCACCCTTTCCACCCTCTTCCGCTCATCACAAAACCTCCAATTTTCGTCTTCCTTTTCCTCCCTAGTCCTACCATCCAAACACCCCCATTTAACTTCCCTTTTCCCTTCCTCCCCCTTTTCCTTTCCCTCCACAACCGGCACAGCCGGTAACCACCTCGGCACATGCCTCAAACTGTCCCCATCACGATACCCTCTACTATTATCCCCATCACCTCTATATTTCAGATATTTCCCTTTCGCACCCTGGCGAAAAATCGTCCTTGGCGGCAACGGCCGAGCAAAGGGGATTTCATCCGTGTACTCCACGAACTTCATCAAATCCTTAATCACCGCTGACGTGTACAAGGAACGTGATCTTATGCTTGAATTACCCGGGAAACCTTGTAGAGATGCCAAGTCTTCGAGTGCCACGATGATGTCGGGGAGGTTCGATTGAGTGCGGCCGCCGGAATTGGCGGAGGCTACGGCCAGCTTGGCTATTGCTTGCAAGTACCTGGTGGCGACGTCGGTAAGGGCTTCGAGAGCGGAGATTTGGGCTCCCTTGAAGCCCATTGATTGACAGATCTGGGCCACCGCCACTCGGGTTATGGTAAACGAGAATTCCAATTCCGGCAGTGGGCCAGCCTCTTCAATAATTGGCTTGTCGTTATGCCGCAGCGATTTTCTCATTTTGGTTTACGGATTCAGGTCGCCAATGCCTCAGACTCAGAGCTAAAACAGCTCAATGTGTTGGTTTTATTGTTTGCACAGACAATCAACAAATACATCAAATTGAAAGCTAACCCTAGATGACAAAGGGGCTGTGTTGTCTTCTTATTACCTTAAAATCTGAAGATGAAATCTGGGGTTGGGGGTTTCGAACGCATGGCTCTTTGGAATTAGGGCGTTTCCACCAATATACATTGCTCTACGCCTCTACCATTGGGCCATTGCTACTTGTTAATAATTCGAGTTTTTTTTGAAATAAAATAAACTAAATTTGGAAATATAAATTCACACGCTCACTTTTCGGAATAGGCCCAAAGATGACTCTTCTAACTGAAATTAATGAGGTTTTGCGCCATCAATTTTGGTATTTACACTCGAAAGCCAAAACGTTATGCCACATAAATATTGGGCTCACCTTAAAATGGCTGGAATTGGGCTCTACAATATGCTTAGGATGTAGCCCCAATAGACAAAACTAATTTATATTGGAAATGACTAACTAATTACTCCCACCCAACCTCAAGATTGTTTTTCCTTATTGTTCATCCATCCACTTATATATTCATAAGTTTGGGGTTCAATCCATGTTAACATGGAGATAAGATTTAAAAGTGTTATTTTCTATTAAGATTAGTTTTAGCTAGTTATTTTATTATCTTTTAAAAGTTGTCAATAGTTAGAAGTTTTATTGTGGTAGGAGTTTAATCATATAAATACTTTTTTTTTGTTATTATTTTTAGGATAGTTGATTACTGAATTAAAAATCGAAGGTATTATCTCAATTATTATTTCTCTTGTGGTATTCGTGTAGAATCAATGTACGATGTAAATTGTATATTTGATCAACTTTGCATCATCTTGTATAGTGATGGTACAATTAAGTCAAATTTAAAAAAGGAAAAGGTGGTTAAGGAAAAAGCAAGTAATCACAATCAAATTTATGTCTCCCAGAAATCACGACCATTTAAAAAATACTAATAAATCTAATTTGGCTTTTAAATAAATGGATTTTCAAATAATCCAACGTAAGTTATAAATAAAGAAAAAGAATAAAAAGATGAAGTGATCAACCATTTGTAGGCCGATGAGAATGACGGCTCAAGACCAACTTTAGTTAAGTTTTAATTATTATGTAGCAGATATTGTTGTATTTTAACGTGTAT
This sequence comes from Rehmannia glutinosa, assembly GCA_016081115.2. NCBI lineage: Eukaryota > Viridiplantae > Streptophyta > Magnoliopsida > Lamiales > Orobanchaceae > Rehmannia > Rehmannia glutinosa. The sequence goes on along the minus strand of CM071934.1, from coordinate 101,491,208 downwards.
AATTAATTAATCACCCTTTTAGAAATTATATATACACCAAATATATAATAAAACTATGTTTAGGTCACCATATAAGTAATTGTAATTCAATCAAATTTTCAGCAAAAATGTCTCTCATGCTACTAAAATCAAAATCTGTGAATTATTCCATGGTATCCAAACTTCTCCTAATGCAAAATATTTAGGTTTCCCTATGGTTATAGGTAGATCTAAAATAGATACATTTAACTTTGTTTTGGAAAGTGCTGGAAATCGTATTTGTAATTGGAGAAATCAGTTTTTGAATCCTGCTGGTAAAGAAGTATTAATTAAAGTTGTTTTCTCCTCTTTGCCTGTGTATATAATGTCAGTGTTTCAGCTACCTGTGAGTGTGTGCCAGGCTCTAAGTCAACTTGTCTCGAAGTTTTGGTGGGGTGCAACAGATAACAAGAGCAGGAGAATTCATTGGGCCAAATGGGACAAGCTAGCATAGAGCAAACAAACAGGAGGGTTGGGTTTCAGAGATTTTCAAGATTTTAATCTGTCTCTTATTGCAAAGCAGCTGTGGAGAGTAGTTTCAGAACCTCAACTATTGATGAGTAAAATTATTAAGGGTAGATACTTCCCCCTGGGGGATCTGGCATCTATTAAACCACACTCATTTGACTCTTGGTTGTGGAGGGGATGGATGAAGGCAAAAAAAGTACTGGAATTGGGGATGAGATTCTCTGTAGGTGGGGGTAAGGAAATCAAAATATGGGAAACACCCTGGATACCGAAATTTCCTTCATTTCTACCGGATCGTGTGCATATGGAAGAAACAGGTGTAGTGCGGGTGTGCGAGCTACTGGAGAATGATGGTAAGGCATGGAATGAGGAGCTGGTCATGGAGATGTTTACTCCAAATGATGCTGAAATTATTCTGAAAATACCATTATTAAGCCCTGGAGATAAGGATAGGTTGAGATGGCATCATACGGCTAAGGGTAACTTCACAGTTAGCTCAGCATATTCTGCAGTTCAGCAACATAGAAGGTTGTTAAAGGGTGATCCTGGCACTAGTGATGGTAATAAAGCAACAAAGACTTTGTGGAAGACTACATGGAAATTGAACATCAAGAACAAAATGAAACATTTCATTTGGAGATGTGTTTATTCTTTACTGCCATCAGCTGCAAATCTTTGTTCTAAAGGGTTGAAGATTGATGAAATATGCTTTTCATGTGGAAATGAGGTAGAAACAAGTGAACATATTTTTTCCATTGCCCCCGTGCAATGAAAGTCTGGAAACTAGCCCCTGTATCTTGGAATATTTGGCCAACTTCTGAAGTTCAGTTTGGATGGTGGTGGAAGGAGGTGTGCACAATGACCAAAACTCAGTTTGCTTATGATAGAATCAGTCTATCCGTCTATATATTGTGGTGGCTGTGGAAAACACGGAATCTTTGGAGGTTCCAAAATGTGTTGATGCCAGAAAAGGAGATTGTGGAATTTGCTACAAAAGAATGGTTAGAATACAACAGTGTTCGATCCAAGGATGATCAACATTTCAAAAATCCAGGTATTTATCACACCAGCCCCTATCTCAATCCAGATGTAGCTAAGGATGTAGGACAATTCTATATCCTAGTTAGTGTACAAGTGCAGCTGAACAAGGAGGCAGGATGGGGAATAGTTGTGAAAAATATTGAGGGTAATATTATTAAAAGCTGGTATACTTCTAGGGACTGCGGTGGGAGTCCAGTGGAAGTTCTATTATTGGCAATTAGGGAAGGGCAACTTATGGCGTATAAAGAAAAATGGAAGAGGATTATTTTCCTGCTCGAAGATGAAAGTTTGGTGACAATACTGAACGGAGGCCAGTGTTCTGCTTTAGAGAGTTCATCAGCAGCTGAAGATATTTTCCTCTTTAAGAATTTGTTTGATTGTTGTCTCTTCCAGTTAAGTGATAATCTGTGTAATTTAGACAGCTTTAACTATGCTAATATTGCTTAGTTGACTTTTTAAGTTTGGTGTGCTGTTATCCTCCCTTAGACATTGCTGTAACTAAGGGAGCCCTTTGCCTTGATGGCTTGTATCTGTTTTTTATCTTGATAAGCATATATATAAAAACTATCGTTGCGAGAAAAAAAAAAAATCAACCAAATTTGATTCAAAGTAGAGATTGGAGAGTGACATCAATTATTGGAGTGGATTGATATTAAGTACTCCATATATATAGCATTAAGTTTGAGTGTGATGTAAGGAGGTTCACATTTTGTTATCAGTGACGTACCGCTATTCAGGAATTCTGAATATTCAACATTCTCAGTCAAATAAATAATCTCCCAAATTCATAATTGATGTGTGTGTGTAAATATATATATATATATATATATATATATATATATATATATATATATTAGTAGGGGAGGGTTATATAGGACCCCTATTATATGGTCACATAAGGCCAAATCAGACCACATATCGCTATTTCAATGGCTATTATTAATTCTGATTAATGTTAATAAAATAAATGGTAAAGTCAAAATGGGGGCAAATTAGTCCACATAAAAAATAGGGAGGTTGACTAAATCTAGTAAATCCCATTAAAATAGGGCAGTTACCCACAATTGGTGTCATCCTTCATTAAACACACGTTGTGTAGTTGATTTCCAAACAAATTTGATGATATGCTTCCTTAACTCTATGTGCTAAATCAAGTAAATTACATGAAATTTCGTCATTCCCATTTTTTTTTAAATTACTTGATATGGTCAGAATGTTGCTTATATGTGCTTAAAGACTTGATTGCATGTATGCAAAATGTTGCTTAGTTATTATTGTGTTTTAAACTCTCACATTAATAATAGTTTGTTTGAGAAGAACTATCATATTATGCAAAAAATTAAAAACTTATACTTATATGGACTCTTATTCATTCAATCGTTGACGGTTTTTTCAACCCATAAATTTGTTTGAGTGATACTAAAATGTTGTTTATGTATGCACAAATACTTGCTTGTATGTATTCAAAATTTTGATTATGTCCCCATTTATTCTAACTCGGTACTTTGTTTAGCTATGGCTAGACGTTTGCTTACATGTGCATAACTATACGCTTATGTATATTCTAAATGTTGCTTAATTATTTATTTTGTTTGATTCGGTTGGGATCGCATATGTGTCACAAAGAACGGATTGAAATAATATCGATTCATCTCTCGAACCTGGATACCAGAATGTGACGAAAATATGACTCCAAAAGAAGGAATGAATTTTGATAATTCGACAACGAAATACCATTTTAAAAATGATTCTTAATAAATAAAAGAAAGTATGTGTTCGAGAATATGTTGTGACTGCTTATTTATTTGTTAAATACTGCTTATTGACATATTACAAATTGCATTTTTGTGGTTATTGTAATGCTTATTACTACTATGTACTCAGTTTATCTGTGACTGTTGCAGTGCTTTTCGAGCAAATAATTCACTATTCTTACAAAATTTGGTTACTACAGTCTCATATATTCAATTGTTTATTTGTGCGGAAAGTATTGCTTGTCAAAGGATGTTATGGTGCTTAGAAAGCAATTGAATTATGCTTATAATACCATCAAACCATCAAAATAATTGCTTACAAAGCAATTGAATTCAACTTACAAAACAATTGAATATTGCTTACAAGGCAACTGAATTCTACTTACAAAGCAATTGAATTATGCTTATAATATCTAAAAACCATGAAAATAAATATGGCACTAACTAGAAAATATTCCTATATCAACTACACATATACGTCAAAACCAACCATATTTAAAATGGCTATATAATACTACAATATTCAACATTTTGATCAAAGTATGAAACAACAACGTTTCGTTGTGATCATAACTCGATTTGGCAGACTCCTTCGCCAGTCCCAAAACTGACTTCATCTGCTCGTTCGTACATCTTTTGTCATTTCCAACAGAAAATCTATAAAAAAAAAAAGACATTAGTCATTTATATAAAGAATTTATTAACAAACAAAACATTTATAAGCATAAAAAACAAACAAGCATAAGCACAATATAAGACATGCATAAGCATAAAACAAACTACAAATAAGCATAACTATCAACAAGAATAAGAAGTTGAAAACATCAATAAGCAATCCCCCAGCCTTAGAAAAAAACATGGCAATACCAATTACCTCCTAATTTGAGAGCATAATATAAAACATAGATAAGCATAATATAAAATAAACATAAGCATAATTATCAACAACAATAAGCAGTTGAAAGCCTCGTTAATCTCCCTGTCTGCTAACTTTATTTTTTCAACTAGTAAAATCAGTAAATAAAAAAAAGTTTACAGCAAAGGACGAACGATGAAGACAAACAGATTTGGTACCTGCTCGAAATTTTAAAAAAAAGGGCGAATGAAGATGATAAACAGATTTGGTACTGTTTGAATAGGGATTTTCTGACAAATTTGGGGGTCCTGCCGCTACTCGAGGAAATTTCAAAACGCCTAAGTGACGTAGTTGCATATGGTTCAACTCCTACTTAAAATTCGACCGACCGATGAGTCGATTTTTGATATTCGGACGAAAGATTTCACACTTTCAGTATTTCTCCGGTATGGGTGAACAACAACTAATCGCGGTAGGGTGGGGTGGGAGACGCTTTGGGAGAACCCTTGAAGAATTAACAATGGAGAAATGTTAATTTTTTTTGCAAAGAGATTCTTGTGTTAGCAAAGGAGAATAACTATTTTTCGACTCTTCATTTACCAAGTTGGAGAGATATGCAAAGATTTTGGATATACACACGCTCCAAAAACGGCTCCTAAATCATAGCAAACTCCCAAAAATAACTTCCTCCCAAAATTGATTTTAATTAAAATTACCAAACAACCCTTTTTATATTAAATTATATATTAGAAAATGGTAAAATCTGTTTAATCTCAACCATTTAAAAATTAAATCAATGTCTCAGATTTGGTCTCGTGTACTCACATAAGATATGTGGACTCACCTGATCCAAAACCTATATTGGTATATTATATTCTTTGTCATGATATTAATTTCTTCGTTGATGACTAAGACTAAGTAGACAGGCAACTAAAACCATTTACAATATAAAACTGAATCGTTTAATGTTGTCATGGTTCACAAGTGGCCCATTAATTTAATTAAATAGAATTGTTGTGTGTAAATGAGATAATTAATAAAATATCAAGAGGTAACTCATATTGGAAGAGAATCATGCATTGCTTGATCAAAGATATAACTTAACATTTATTAATTAAAAAAAAAGGAAGAAAGAAGCCAAATACTGATAATATACAAAATTAGCTAGAATATGACATCATCGCAGCTTCAAACAGATGGAAAATGAGGCAAAACAACATGCATCATGGTGTTGAGAAAGTTAAATGGCTTTATATATTCAAGTGTGACGATGAAAAAAAAACAGAAACATAGCTAAGATGAAACTTAATTAAAATGAAGACGTTGTACTCTAATTCAATATCTTAGCGTAACTAGGGTAATAGAATCATGAAAAAGTAGAAAATTTTCACATGAAGCAGTTTCCAATTGCGGTTTTTCTTATATATCCAATTTTCTAATAAGAGAATCGTTTGATAGGTTAATGGTAAAACGTTTTGTAAAACTCAAATTCGATTTTCATCTAACTAACTCTTGTTTCAAGATTTATACTTAAAAAAGAATTCCTAATCCTATACATAATGGTCATCTATAATCCTGTTAGATTGATTGACATATACATAATGAATAGTTTACCCGATATAATTAATGTGAGTGCCATGTAATGAAGAATATTATTCCTCAAATAAAGAGATTCGAGTTGCCAATTGTTTAAATAAGAAATCTCGTTTGTTTAGGCAAATATCTGAAGATTTAAAGGAAAGGCGCATAGGCCCAAGTGATTCACCAGCACAACAGACGATAAACTTCAATTGTATGCAAGGTTGTCTCATGTATGTGCCCAGATATCTGATAGGTGTGAGTTTTACATGTATTTTTGGGTATATTTATGGCTATAATGGTGAGTAAGCATGCATAAACTCATGTAAAATGTTACGTATTCACTCTTTGTGGAAAAGATATTATGCTTTGCTCGTTTTGTAGGAATTAATAATATTTGAAATAATTTGGATACAAATACGAGCATCACAAAGTGGAAACGCTGAGAATCGAGTGAGTATACGTGAATTGAAGCCAAAACGAGTTGAAGTCTAGCGTATAAGGAAAATACAGGGAGCGCACGGGTTGGGCGTGCCTTAGACATCACCCGTGTGCCCCTGAAGAGAGGCATTGAAAGCTACGGCATGGCGCATGGGTAGCCCGTACAGGGGGCACATGACTCGTGCGCCACTGGGGAGTTGAATTTTTCCTACGGCATCACGCACGGGTAGCCCGTGCAAGGGGCACACGACCCGTGCGTGTTTGGCAAAAAGTAAAGGCTTCTCTACGGGATGACGCACGGATAACCCGTGCAGGGGCGCACGACCCATGCGTCTGCGCTGGAATTAGCGGCGGACCCAAGGGGGGGCCACTGCCCCCCAAAAATTTTCCAAAATCCCCCCCCCCCACACAAAAATTTTTGAAATTATATTTTAAAGGGTAAAATAAATAAATTATTTTACAATTGCCCCCCAAAATTTTCAAAAAAATAGAATTCCGCCAAAAATTTTCCAAAAATTTCTTTTCCCCCAAAAATTTTCCAAATTATTTTTTAAAAGGTAAAATAAATGAACTAATTTACAATTTTCCCCCAAAATTTGATAAAATTTTAAATAGTTGTCTTTTACAATATAAAAACCATTAATTATGGTTAGTATATGGAAAAAAATTCACATAGTATAAATTTATAAACTCGGTCCGTTTTCCGCCCCAAAGTCGAAATCCTGCGTTCGGGCGTACAGAATGCCACATTCTCGCAACACTTTGCCCTAAACTTGAAAAAGGGGTATAAAAAGGCTTTTAGGGCACACACAAGGCATATTCGACATTTTGGGATCTACCACACAAGACAAAGGTCTATTCTTGGAAGAAGACATCAAAGAGACAATTGGGTTGCATTGGAGCTCAAGGAACGGAGATACATCGAGAGATTGTCGACTTTCCTAAGTTTTTCTTGCTTCTCTTGTAGTTTTCATCTTTCACTTTTAGTTGTCATGGCTACGAACAATTTGTCTATGAGTTGTTTAGAAATCATGTATAGCTAAACTCTTGAGATTTCCGGGTTTTGGTATTAGATTAATGAACTCTTGTTAGATGTTTTGATCTTAGTTGAAGTTATTGTCTTGAAGCCTATTTGAGTACTTTGAGCTTATTCTTGTTTTATCACTTGATCAATGATTTAACTTGTTTGATATATTGATTCATAATTCGAGAGATGAGTTTCAATATTAGATCTTGAGTACTCGACACAAATAGTTGCATGAATCGAGAGGTTTGTAAATATTTGTGAGGATATTTGATCTTTTGAACTTTTGGGAGTTGAATACTTCATGTTGAGTAGAGATCTTAAAGATATGTATTTCAATCTATGTTTTATATGCATCTCGAGAGGATGATAAAATATCTTTGTGATCGTCTTATAGGAATATTGATAATAACTTGGCTTTGATTAAATCGGACAACAAGAGGGGTATTAATCGAGACCTTAACTCGGGAATCCATCTCGTCATCTTGATACTTCTATCATTTATATTATCTTAATCTTGTGTTTTAGTAGTCTAGATTGTCTTAATCTCATAACAACAATCATCAAATTACGATCGTCTAAATAAAAATAAGACTATCTTAGTTCAATACTTAGTGTACAAATTTATTAGTCTCCGTGGATACGACTTTGCTACCCTTTTCTATAACATACACCGTACACTTGCGGTGAGATAAAAATAAAGGCGAACAGACACACCAGTTAAGTAATGTGGACAAAGTAACAAAATTGTGAAACCGTAAAATTAAATATTGAAAAAAGGGCGTGGGTCGATCCACTCTGCGACCTGGATGGAACTTCTATTTAATATGGTGTTCATCTCCTATTCCACCACACGGATGATTGCACGCGTGTATAGAAATTCATATTAATTTTGAAGATAAATCACGCCTAAATTGGGGGAATTTGATATAGTAATTTCTACACACGTAGCAATCATTCGTGCGGTAAAATAGAAGATGAAATACCATATTGGAATAGAAAATCTTATACGCTCCCCGACATTGTCTTTTTATCACAGGCGGGCCCAAAGGACCGTGACACCCACTTCCACTATTAATATAATCGACTGTTCCGGATCAGCACACCACACACGTGCTGAGCGCTGGGGGACCACCACCCTCACGTTTGTCGAAACAATCAACTCATTATTGAAAAAGATCCATTGGACTTGACCCGAACTGCAGCGTACGGTGATGCGGGGTCCAGTACCTGCAAATTGCAACGTGGCGAAGACGAATCGTGTCAGTTACTGCATTGAAACTCACAACCACGTCAACACGTTACGTAATTCGACGCTGAGTTTACCGAATTGCATCTTATTAGTTAGACCGCTTGCAGGATAATGAAACAACGAATGGGCTTTAAATACGGTGACTTTGCGGGGTCAAATGGTCTTTTACAATTAGAGGAGTTGGAAATAAGGACAAACATTTAATGCGTAGGTTATCCAGATTTTGTATTTTCTTTTTTTTTAAAAAATTTATTTACACCTCCTCTTTGAATATCGATCTCGGCAATTTTGTTTAGTACATGGTTTTGATAAATTCAATGCAATATAGAAGTTCCTGCTGTAGACTCTATCTCGTTTTTTTTTTCTATCAATTATCTTTCCTAAAATTTTGGGTTGATTCTTTCTATCCAAAACCAATTAAATAAATAAATAATCACACAAACAAAGCCAGTTTATATTATTCTCTCTAGTCGCCACCTCTATTCATTGCATGCTTTGTCTTCCTCTCAATCAATATTCTCCCTCCCTCATTCAAACTTTAAAACCAACCCCAAAAAATCTCAAAGGCAAAAATACAATTCTCTTCTAATGGCTGTTGAAGCAACACACACACATCTCAATTTCTTTCCTACACAACTCGTCCAATTAGAAAGCGCTCCAGAGATTCCATTGACCATTTGAAAAGCAATGACGTTTCTCAGTTGTTTTCGTCTTTTGTCGGTGAAAATATTTTTGCATCAAATCCAGCAATACGAGTTGGACATCGACACCATCATCTCTCAACATGTAAGCCTTTAATTTAAATTTGCTCTCTATGTGTAATTCATAAAGTTGCCACTTTCTTATAGATTGTACTGATTTTAATTATTTTTATTTTCTTTGCAGACCAAGAAAATGAGATTGGAAATACAAGAGATGCAAAAACAAGAAGCAAAATTGTTGGTGACCGCAATAGGAGAAAGAGTGATGAGGAAATTGAAGGAAAAAGAGGATCAAATTCAGAGAATAGGCAAATTGAACTTTGCTCTTCAAGAAAAAGTGAAGAGTCTTCACGTTGAAAACCAATTGTGGAGAGATTTGGCACAAACAAATGAGGCCACCGCCAATTCCCTGCGCAGTAACCTCGAACAAGTCCTGGCTCACGTTGCCGTAGAGGAAGAGGAGGATGTTGAGTCCTGTTGTGGCAGCACTGATCACAATGACGATGATAAAGTTGGTGAGGGGAAGAGCTGCTATAGTGACAGGATTAGGTGCAGGAGATGTGGGCAGAGGGATTCGTGCGTGTTGATGCTGCCTTGCCGACATCTCTGCCTCTGCAACGTTTGCGGGAGTGGGTCCTACCAGCTCCAGGCATGCCCCGTCTGTAACTCTACCATGAAGGCCACATTGCATGTTAACATGTCTGCTTAAATTATTCCATGGCGTACGTAGATAGGAAAATGAGAAAATTGAGCATCAGATCAAATCATGGACGACATAGTTTGGATGTACATTTTTTGGAATAGACCGATGTAAATTTTTTTTAGCAAATTAAAATAATAATTAAATATTTTATTCTTTTTTATATTTCTTTGTTTAAGCCTTTTCTCCCCTCATATAATGTTTTGTTGTTAATGGGCCAGTGCTAATTTTCAATTTTCCGAAAGTGCAAAGGGATCTGAAGTTGATTTACTAGTAATAGTTTCTCTGATATTCAAAATGTGTCATAATGTGTAATACTATGCTCTTCTTTTTTACTTTAAAAAGATACCTTGTGTTAGATTGTCAACTTTTGCTGGGAATCCGATTTCTGAAACCTACTGACGACCTTTTATCTGGTTATATGTGGTCCACTGGTCCTGTTGAATTATTGTTGTTGGGTGTGCTAAAGGCATAGTGGGTATTGATTACCAACAGAAAAGGATGAGCTTTTGTGCTCATAAACATAAATGGTGGTGTCGAATAGTAGATTGAGTGCAACAACTTTGCGACTTTATTCAGTTGAAATTTTCAAAGGGAGTTTTGTGTATTCGGAGCATTATTCTTTGGATTATTGTTAGTTGGTTGCACTCACTGTACATTTAGGTTAGATGGGCAATGTCACCTCACCCACTTGATTATTAGTATGACTAGATGGAGAAATTTTATGGTATTTTTTCTATATTATATATTTGTGAATTATAATATGTCTATGTAATGATGTCATCTCATAAAAAATTAGGATTAATAGTTATGATTAACATTTTTATTATGTCAGTTGAGTAGTGTCTCATTAGCCGATTATGTGAGATGTGAAAAGGCACATGGAATTAAAGACATGGACCAATCCAAATCTCCTAACTTTTCCGGCAATGCGAAAGCAAAAAGTTAAAGAATTGAAGTGGCAAGTTGAAATCCATGTCCCGTCCAGTAGTGCTAGCGTATCGAGACTTAGCCCCCACCCTTAGAGCCATTCAATTCTTTGGTCTGAATACATAATTTTCTATAGTGGTTTTTTTTTGATATTGAATATTTATCATTCATCACAGTTACGTACCCCCTTAAGAATTTGATTCGTCTTAGGTGAGGGTCGTCGAATCAAACTGTGCATTCCTTTATGTCAATAAATTGTATAGGTGTTCCCTTAAATAAAAAAACAAAAATTTGTATAGGTGTTCAACTATAATTAGGTAATTAAATGCCATAAACTGACACACTTACCAATATGTCTTTTTTTTTTATAAAAAAATCAATTTAATTAAAAGAGGAAAACAGAAATTTGTCAATTTCTTTAGGGTTCATGGATATTCTTTAATGGTAATAAGTATCTATAATTTTGATAAATAAATATATTTTTTTCACAAATAATAAAATATCTAAAATTATTATAACTTTCAATTATTATTTTTATTTAAGTTAGAAGAGTGTTTGAAGGGAAGACAATAAATCTCAAAAATATTGAAAGGCCAAGGCGTTGTTTGTTTATGTTTCTAAGGCCCCATTTCCAATTTCCAACTATTCATAGAAATGGAATCATTGCTATTTTGTTCTAAAATTTACAATGAAAATCATCATTCCACTTTTCACTTTTCACATAAAACATCATCTCAAACCTACAATTTCAATTCTCAACCCTATACACTATCTGCATCACTTATCAATCACTATTCTTATTTTTTAATCTAATTATATACGTGGGTCCTCTATTACCAATTTTATCTACTTAAAATACTATTATATATATCTAATGAGGCACTAAAGATACAATCTTACAAATATAATATTATATATTCAATTAAAATATTCAACCACTATCAACTTTTCTCCTTATTAACGTAGTAACAACCACGTACATAATTATGAGTAATGTTTTTCTCCCACTAATTAATGTCACCATATTACGGGTAAAAACGAATATTTAAAAACTTGGAATGATTTGACTGGACACTGGACCCGTCGCAATGAAAAATGAAAAACCTTAGTGTGATGAGCGAAAATGAGATTAATTGATTAGAGATCCATGTCTGGAGATTTCCTTGATGGGTCAGGATGAAGGTGTAATGAAGACAAAAGATGTCAGTCGAAATTTAAGCTCATTCACATTTTCCATTGCATATTCTTCAATTCCGGTTATTTTTTCTCGGAATTTATTATAAACTTTTAATTTTTGTTTCTCTCTCTCTCTCTCTCTCTCTCTCTCTCTGTTTTTTTTTTTTCGGATTTTATTGTTTTCCCCCTTTCTCAAGTAATAATGACTGGCACGATAAGGGACAACGTGGTCTTCTTTCTAGGAATTTCCTCTTTGCCTTTACATTTTCTTTTCATCTAATCAAAATTCTATTTTTGCCCTTGGATTCTCGAAGCTTTTCAAATGCCGAATGAACTGTTTTTGGTCATCAAATGGGCAATGACTCCAAGAGCTGGAGTCATTTTCCTGGAATCATCATCCTCTCTGGCCTAATTTATCATTTTCCTATTCAACAAAACAATCATATAAACAAGGTACAAGTTTTATCGTCATAATTTTTTTATATTTAATATGTGACAATGAGGCTCACCGAATTGAAATGGATTGCCCTATCTTATTTTATTATATTATATTTACAAATAACTCCTCGTCAAATTTAAAACTTGACATCATAAGCCTGTAATACAATCCATTATTTTTAAATGTTGTACAATTGTACGTATTTCATTCATTGATTCCACAACGTGTGAACATCACTGCAAATCTGCGTTTTTTATAAGCTCTGTCTTCTTGAACTCAACGCCAATTTACATGAATTTATGGAACCAAACGGTCCATCTTAAAAGTTTAAAGCCACAAACTAAATTTTCATGACGAGGAAAAGAGCCGATTTTGCTAAAGAGAGCCCCCTGTGGCGTACGTTAGTGGGATTGTGCGACTTTGACGATGCAGGCACCTGCATGCATCATGCTTTTAGTTTTGCTTTTGTCCCCGTGAAAGTTCCTTGCACAACCTTTATGGTAGTTATATACATTAATTATTGAGAATTATAGTTGGAATTATTATGATTAATTTCATTACATATGGAAGGAAAATGGCCGGCTGGCCTAACTATTTTGACTAATTATATGTTCTCTGGATGATTTAATAATTTTGTGGACTTTACTCCGGAATCAATTAAAAAAAACATCTAAATTAATTCTGTCATTTAAAACTTTATAAATATTTTTAAATAGGAAGAGAGAATGGTAGTGAGATGTGATGGGCATCAATCGACAATCAGCATGAAAATGCCAACCTAACAGAACAACCCCATTTACTATTCGACTCATCAGTCATCCGATGTGTGGCAGATGATTTTGACAACCTAAACTCATTTATTGTTCTCTTATACCTATTCCCACTAATTTTTTATGGGCCCCCAAATTGACCCAACCGAGAATCCCAGTATTCTGGCCCGTGTTTTTGTACTGATCTTGGATTATAAGCCCGTGGGCCCAATTTCGGAAAGGAATGCGTCCATAAAGTTGTCCACAGTAGATTCATCCATATTCCAATTTTAATTTGGTAAAAATAAAAGTGGACAAAAGCATGAATGTGTCCATCGAATTTAAGAGGGTGGCTCCAACTTTCCTGGTTATGATGGTTTGGGGACATATTACAAAAATACATCTCTTTGGTCCCATCACCTTCAAATTGATGTTTTCTTTTTCCTTTGCGTTGGACAAAGGCTGCTACACCTTAGATCTTGATATCTTGGAGCCCCACATGTTTATGGCCATGAAAGAGAAAATAACTTCGTTTTCACACACTGACACACACACACACACACAAAAACACACAGTGTGATGTGGTCACTTTATTTGTTTACATTCTTCAAGTTGATTAAAAGCTAAAACGAACTTGTCTACTCCTCATAAAATTGAATCTAAAACCACTCAAGTACTCAACTAACAAGTATGAAGGGAAGGCAATAATAACTTCTAAAGGAAATAGTGATTAGCGGAACAAATCATGGTTGGTGCACATATCATATTCCCCATTAACAACAATATCAGATTACAACAGTAAAATCACACACTGAAAACCTATTCCATATTGGGAATCATTATTCTGCCTACCTGTTCCCTGTACAAGTACCACCAAACTACTGTTACACCAGTGTTAACCCATGTACCATATCTGAATTGTTTAAGTGGATTGAATCTTTATTTTTACCCACTCATGATAAGGTGCTAAAAAAGAGCATTTCCTTATGGAAGGGAAAACATATTCTAATTTAAAAAGATATCCTAGTGGGCACTGGACACCCATTAACACGTCATCTCACTCTACACATGTTTAGCATCCCAATTTTTTTAGTTTTATCTTTTTATATTATTTTCCTTGGGGTGGCGGGGTTGAAATGTAATCAAGAGAAATCTGAAAATACTATATTCAACACCAAAATCGTACTTAATTAGTGGTGTACATGTGATCTTTACAGTGTATTGAAATACCAGATAAAATAGAGAATGTAATAGGATATTCAAATTAAAAATATGTTAGCAAAATGCTTATTGTCGTTACATTTAAAATATGTTAGTTTCTTTATTTCCTGAAAGGAAATATATTATTTATTAAGTATCCACACAATTGACATATTGTTCATTAAAAAATATCGTCATCTTCAAGGACCCTCCAATATTCTAACAAGACGATCCAACAAATGGATGTCATTCCAGAGCTCTACTAAGTCCATTAATAGGCCCGGTTGTAAAATGGATTTCACGTATTGTAGGTTGTTACTTTACTTTAGGATTTTTGGATTAGGAGCCGTTGAGCGGCCTTTCTTTACTGGGCTTCAATTGTTTTAGGCTATCAGAAAAGCCCATCGATGGACCTCACAATGACCTTCTCCTCGTTGTTTCCCTAGCCCTCTCTTTATGGGCCCTTATAAGTTTTGTCAGCTCTCCTGTAAATTGTAATACAATCAAGTAACATTATGTTTTGTACACATACATATATAGTCCGACAATCCTTTGTTACACTTTCACTTTTAACAAATGGGCCTCTATCAATAATAAGTTAATAACTAGTAATTTAGACTATGAGAAATAGAAATATGTATAAACCATACTTGTGAAGGAGCATCTATATTTCCTCGTTTCTTTCCGGATTGCGCTTGACCTGAACTTTCTATACATAACACCCACACAAATAATTGAAAAAATACCTTAAATTTCCGCACACAACCAAGGGCTTTTTTCCTTATTAAAGGTAATCTATATTTCAAAAAGGTGGAAACATTTAAACATGACATTAGTCAATAACATTTGGAAACTGAAAATATCTGAACAACTCCAAAACACACTACGCTTTTTTTTTTTTTTTTTTTCTTTTCTAAAACAGTACTAGAGATTGAATTAAGCCCATTTAGCCATGAGAGACATTCCTCCAGCACCCAAAGGACGGCCACATAGGACTTTAGTTGGAGCTTAACACTGCCCTGTAATTTTGGGCCCATAAAATCTGCAGCCAAAAGATCCACCAAAGCCATGTAGATCAAAAGTCCAGCAGAGGATGCATTAAGCAAGCCCACAGTGATCAATGAGCGTGGGCTATTTTCTTGTAGGAGCTTGATAATGCCATTCCAAGTGCTATTCCAAATGGAGTTGTTACAGCAAAGAAGAAAGCCATTGCTGCCTTCTTTATAAACTTGTATTCAGCCTGGAGAATGACATCCGCCAAGGCCCATTCCTTCAAACATTTGATGGAAGCAGAGTGCGGCAACAAGTCCTTTTTATTGAGCATATTGTTTGACGCCCCAAGGACAGCCCTATCACTATCGAGTGTACTATTATTCCAAGCTCCAATACCTGCCACCATATATATATATTCCAATTAATTACATTCACATATATACATTGTTACTTCTTTAGTGACAATTATCCATGGTTAAGATGAAATTAAGAAAAAACCATCAAGTATATATAATAATTAACGCATTGATGCACAAGTATATATGGTTGACTACTCTTGTGTTAAAATTCCAACTCATTGAATTCAATTAATAAATAACTCGAGATGCTCAATTTCTAAGTCCACTCATACACATTTTTCTATGATTCCCGGTTTGACTAAAAACTCTAAATTAACCAATTCAATTATATGAGGTAACTTGCATTTAATTTAACGAAATTAATAGCTAGCTAGCTTAATCAATTCTCAGCGTAACATGGAAATTAATTACGCACCAGTTGACTTAGAACGATCAGATTGGGTACTAAATTAATAATTAATTAATTACGTACTAACCATGGCAATTACTCGGTAACGGAGAAGCTGCGAACCCTCGACGGCCAACTTGGGTCCGTGGTGGTGGCCGTGGAAATGATTATGTCCACCTTCATCAACCACCGCCATCTCTCGATCTCCACCGGACGACTCAGGCAGAACCGTTCCTGTAGTGTTTCTAGAGTAGAGGCTTGTGGCCATGGAGTCGATCATAAGCGTGATAATCGCGGAGAGCATGGCCACAAATCCAGTGAAAGGAAATTTGTGCCAGGGGTTTTCTTTCAAACAGCTGGACGACAACATATCGAATGAATCAGGCAATACGTGCATAAATCCCGTCGCCAATATAATCCCCGCGGCGAAGGCCTTCACGATCACGAATAGGCTACGCTGCGGGGCTGAGCGCTGGGATGAGCGCGTGACGAGCAAACAAACGCCGATCATGCTGGTCACGAGGATTGACACGATCGCGATTATTTTGAGCGGCAACGCTTTTCTTGTCGGTGCAGCGTCGTCATCTTCGTCGCCGCATTCCTTGACGACGGAGAGAACTTGGACTGATAAGTTGGCGAGGATTATGAAGAAGAATACTAGTTTACAATTCATCTTTCCAATTGATATATGGATCGATCTGAATAATTCAGTAACTGTATTTAGTGGAGCGGTTACAGAGAATTAATCTGAGGATTTGCAAATTTATAGGAGGGAGGCTAAGAGAATTAATGTGATGTGATTTGATGAGATCGCAGATTATTAGGACTTGTGGGTGCCTCATGCCAGTGGAATGAAATGGCCCTTTGATCTATGTAAATTGACGAGTCAACGAGTGTAAATAATGCAAATGTGTGGATATTTGAATTTGCATGGAATTGGAGGTGCGGTTTGCGTACGGCCGGCACGTGTTTTTGTCCCTACGTGGCTACTTTCCTTATACGTGGCCGTACATGACAAAAACATACGTATGCTTCGTCATCACTGCCAGACTGCCAGTTTTTTTGAAGAATTTTATTTTTGTAGATATGTTGTTTAATTTCTTGATTGATATCTTTTAATTTACACAGTGGTGAAATAAATTTGAACACACTCAATATCATGAAATTTGTTCCAAAAAGTTGTTCAACATGTTTATTTGGACCACTTACCAATCCAATATTCATCAGGCTCTGATAATTTTTGATAAAAAAAAGGTTTTCATAATATTCTTTTGGACATTTTAGCCCAATTGAATTCGCATTGACTTTCAGATAAATTCAAATCCCTAACTATCACTTTAATTAGTTTTGCTTTTCCTATTAGATTTCACATTAAAAAGATAATCAAATTGACTTTGCGAGATGCTAATTTGCAAGTAATTATACGAAGTGATTGACGATAACTAGCTATCTTTTTCGAGATTCTTTGAGGTACGATTTGCATACAACAGCAGGACAACAAGTAATTGGGCACTCGGATATATCCTCAAATACCAATTTAATGTTTTTGTTCAAAATATAAACTAAATCATATTCATGGCAAAATTATATACATAAAGAGAATATATGTCAAGTGCAAAATTTTCATGCTAACATATGTTTAAAAAAGTATTTTGTGTATATAATAAATCAAAATCCAAATAGAAGACTCTAAATTGGTTAAGTATAAAGAAGATAGAATATATGATACAGAATGTCAGAATGTGAAGTCCACAAAATTGGATGGCAATTAAATAAATGAACAGCCTCCAAGAATTTGTACACGTACAAGTGAAGTGGGTTATCCGGAAAGCACTTACATGTTTTGGTACGGCATGCTCACAAAGTCGCACTTCAACAGCGGACTGCAAATGTCTATATATATTCTCTATTAAATATTTGGCTCTCTCTTTTAAATGTGGATTAGGTTTCTTCAACCATAACATTCAAACTTGCATTATTTACTTAGGTAGCTAGCTAGGACGCTAATTAAATTGACAAGTCAAATTGTAAATTTGCAAGAGTTATCCAATTAATTAAGCACAATAAGTTATGTTTATCGAAGTTGATATTTTGGATGAATATACAGTGATCTCTCACCAACAATAATATTGAAACCCAGAATCATATTTAATCATCCGGTTGTTAAGCTAAAGTCAAAATTATAATCACGTTAAAATATCCAAATTTAAAAAACATCACCAAACGGCAGTATTCATGATGTTGAGATTGTATAATATCAGTTTCAACGAACTCAAACCCTAAAAGTCACCTCTACCAGGCTGGTGGACATTCCAATCATGTAAGCCAATTTGACTTTTTGTACTTGCAGTTGTTCTTTAAACATATGTTTCTGTTTTATCTAACTATATGTAATACGGAATCATATAGAATATTTCTCCAGCCTTTTATGTGTCGTTTGAGATAGTTTTGTGCTAATTTTCATTTTCTGGTCCCATTTTTGTGAATATATAATTGCTCAATTCTTTCAAAAACTCCTGTTACAGAGCCGTAATCATGTATATTATGGACTATTGACTGTTAGCTATTTTTGTAGCTTTATATGGTCCATATATTTACTGGTTTCGATTTTCTACGTTTGTTAATTAGTGGTTTCACGAAGGCTAGTTGATTATCTTAGGGTACGGTGTGTTATTGGACAACCCAGCTTGTTATTTTGGTGTCAAATTAGAAATGAATTCTTTGTTGTGGAGGTTGAACGATTATTATATCGTACCCAAACATAATATTATATTACTCTATATATAGAGGATGTTTAATTAGTTTTTAAAATTTATTACCTTTTACATCTTATAAAATATTTTGAAGTTTGTAAGATGCTAATTTTATTTTAAAAAATATGTCTTTGAAGTGTTCAGGATAGAATACGATCTTGAAGTTTATATATTAATTTTCATGATAATGCTGTTATTATTAGATCAAGATAAATGACATGTACGCTTGAGAAATTTTATTTGTTCATATGTTAAATGTTTTTAGTAAACAAAATACTATTATGTCTTATTTAAGAAATCTATATATTTACTTAAACACCTTCATATTCAAATCACTGTCAGAAAATGTGACTTCTTCAGCATTACATTCCTATTATTCCGAGGGCATTATATATATTATAAATGATGAATGAATTTTATAAGTAGTTTCTTTTTGACAAAAAAGTTTAATTCATTACAAACCAATTCATGTATTATCAAATTAATAGAATATATTTATATATTTTACATGTGCATCAAGGAATATGAAGGTTGATAGGTTCTACAAAAGTCAAATAAATTATTTTAGTTTGGATGGATGTATAAAAGTAGTTGTCAGCAATTATATTAAAATTCATTTATCACTGTAATTATAATGCGACCCTTAGATACTGTAAGAGGTTACATGCATCTGCAACCTGGCCATTGGAAGAGTGGCCCCAACAGCAAATAATTTTGAAATAAATGCACGAAAATGCAAGTCTAGCCCGATAAGAATTACAAATCCTGTTTGTTTATATTGACTACAGGAGCCCAATTTAACCAAAGGCTTATCCATCAGTGTTTGTTGTTATCTTTTTGGGCTCGATTAAAATACCATTTTCACAAAGAATGGGCTAGGAACAGAGGAATATAAAAAATTTAAACCCGTTGGTTGAAAGAATGAATGGCTTTATCCCTCAAGGAGTTATGAGCAGCCCAAATCACTCTTCCAACTGCCAACTTATTTATAACATTCACGTACCTAGGCCTAACTGTTGCCATCGAACAACCTTGCATTATACCATCAACTGCTAACTCCTCCTTTCTTTACAGAATTACAGCTTGATTTTTGCAAGAATTTAATCAACAAGATTCAATAAAGATGTATACCATATAATTTGTGACCAAATAAATTTTACAAAACCAAATCAACAGTTTCAAACTAACCTACAAAGTATCGAACCACAACTCTGTATGGAAATTTTACTTAGGTGAAAAGTATCAAACTAACCTACAACTCAAGATTTACAAAGACCGAAAATATTCCCAGAAATCACATTCATGTGCTGCTTGAATAATTCTGTACCCTGGGTTCCTGACCTGCATTGTCAACCAAAAATAAATAAAAATCAAGCTATATCACCAATTTCTTCAAAAAGGAACCACTAGAGTAGCATGTGGATCAAATTCGAAAATCATGGGCAAGAAATATGATTAGAACCATAACTAATGGCTTGAAGGCTCAAGTCGGACATATTGGCGCCCATGAACGTGGGCCATTTGATTCACCTTCTAAATTGTAGGCATAAGAAGGCCATCTAGCATCTAATCCACACAATTCCGCTACCCCATGCTGATCATTTTTTGAGTTCTATCAAGAACCACAAGGCTAAGAGAAAGTCGAAAAGCTGTTCCCAACAAACACGTCAGATTCAAGCAAACTTCATAGCTCGATAGCCGATTGAATCAAATAAGGCTGCTTCTTGTATATATCAAGAACACCCAACTTTTTTTCTCAAAGGAAGCAAACCTTCATTCCAACCAGCAAGTATAGAATTATCCTCTAAAAGATCATCAGCAACGGCGAGGTATATAACAATAGGAGTTTTCAATCCGCAATATTTCCCTTTCGTTGCATAATCTGCTCTTACTGCTAAATTTCACTTACATTTAATCTCTGCTCCAGCTTCTTGCAGTGTATCATCCAGTCCTTTTCAATTCTCATGTGAACAGCTACATAAGGCACATCGATACCCTTTTCTAATGAACCAACTCTACGACGTTCTTCCAATCCAATCTCTTTAATTTTGAAACAACCTTTATCAGCTTCGCTAGATATTTCTTCTACCAAGACTAAGCACTCAAGATTTTCGCATAGTCTTTAACTGGCCAATGATCATGCCACAAAAAGGATTCTTTCCGACTATCCTGATAATTTCGGACTCATCTAGAGATGATGAGTCTGTCTCAACTGCCCTAAATCTTTCTCAACCGTCCATCTCCGTCCGCTTCCCTTTTGAAGCTCAAAGACATTAGTTCTATTTGAAACTTCCGAATAACGCCCCAATTGTACAAACCCATTGCAGAGAGAATTGAATTTTTCGAATTGGAAGACCTTATCGAATGAAATGGGTTTTAGCAGATCGACCTCTTTGTAAAAATAAGCGATCGCCTGCTTTGCTAGGCATCAGAAGTGTTTGATTCAGCATTCTTGCAGTTAAAAACAAATGCGAACGCAATTTTTGATTGTTCAAACCCCATGATTTGAAGGGACCTCTAAAACTTGGTTTTTACATTATTAAGTTCTGGATTTATCCTATTGTTGACAACAAATAAATTGCTCTGCTCAAAGCCAGATAATCTGGGTAGAAAAATTGCTCTTAAAATCAAAGCAGAGACAACCAAGACCACGCATTTGCATGCCAGAGAATTCAAATGCGGTCCAAATAATCTAAGATGCTTAAAACACAGTAGCTCCATTCAAATCCAAACCAATCCAATAGCAAAACCCAATTCAACTATATCATCAACCAAAAAATCCATTCACAATTATCCACTTCAATCGCTTAATCAGTCAAAAGCCACAGAACCGAAAACCAACATTTCTCTCAAACCAAGAAAAGGACATTACAATCAATTATGACTTCCCCATGCGAATTACATATTGATTTCGATGAAATCAAGAAAAGCAATATATAAAAAGAACAGGATATGAACAAGGAACAAAATGCTCGTTTTACTCAAATCCAGAAACCGATTTTGGGAAATCTGAATAATATTAGATTCTTCTCAAATCCCAATTCAGTTCAAATCTAGAAATCTTCTAAACATAAATCCGATTCTATCATAATTGGAACAAAAAGAAAAACCAAATACCCGAAAAAGTTGAGGCCCGCAATTTCAAAAGAAGTGTGTACTCACGAGAAGACCAAAAAAGGGCTGTTCTGAAAACTCAAAAATGGCGCTGACCTGTTTGATATGTCTTGTACTGGAACGACACTTTCGAGGGCAAGTGATTCAGTTCCAAGATTCCTTTTTGATGGTATGTATATGTATATATATATATATATTATATATAGTAGTAATGTTAAATCTGAAGAAAACCAGATGATCATGCATAGGAAGGAACCGGAAACGCCGAGTTCTCGCAAAATTTGAAAGGAAGAAACTTCCTAATTTAACAGGCAAATTGATGGTGCATATTTTGTAGATTTAATATATATCATAGTTAAAAATCTAATAAAAAATGTAGAGCATTTTTTTCTTTACTTTATTTTAAATTGAGCTACGGAAGAAAAGGAGAGGGAGAAAATAGTCAGTATCAGTATAACCTTATTCCAATCTAATAAATATGCCTTATCAATTAAATAAATAATTTTTTGGGGACTTAAATAAATATTTTGAGTTGAATAGATAAATCGAATTCTCTAATTTAGCTCGCCAGCCTAATTAAATTGGCATATTAATTGCAATCTGAATTTAAAATAAGATGTATAATTTTCTTTAATGAAAGGAGTACATTTTCTTTCTCGATAAAAACATTGTCAAACAAACAAACCATAATAATTATTAGAGAGGGAGTAAAAGATGGTGGTCTTAAGTGATAAGTCTCATCTCTGTATCCAGAACATGAAAACTTTTGGGGGCCCGTGGGGGAGATATGAACTTTGGAGCTGAAGAATAAAGTGCAACCCTCTAAAGAAAGTTTGGCCTGAAGCATTGGGAGATGGAGATTTATAGAAAATGCCAATAAAGGAAGTGGAAAAACATTGTCAGAGATGATCAGGTTGAGAAGGCAGAGGAAGAGTTGACAAAGCCAAGTTGTCTAAATGTAATAAGTAATAACTAGGGATTCATCCTTTCAAAAAAAAAAATAACTAGGGATTCATATGACCAAAGGGGCCACCCACATGGACTTCAATAAATCATACGAACCCATGTGGATATACAGCTGTCCTTACTCCATTACCATGTTTTAATAATGTAATGACACCCGAATACAACGGCGAATTAATTTCTTTTGCATATTTTCTGTATTATCTTCATGATCTTTTATCTTTTATCATCTAAAAAAGTTTTTCTCATACCATGTCTCTTAGTTACTGTTTAAGTATAACACTATTAACTTTCAACAACTAGTCATGACAATAGTATTCAAATTCTTGTTTTCCTCAACTCTTAATTAAAATTCTATAAAGAGAGTATCAGTATAATTTTCAACTATACACGGGACCTTGAGATACGTGCTTCTCTGAGTTCTCACCTCTTTATTGAAAATAAATACTAGCGGTAATGCTTTTTATATTCCCCACAAAATGCATATCAAGTGGTCTAACTCATACATCAAGAAATATATATATAATATATATATATATACCATTTAGCTTACCAAGAGCAACAATATTTTTTTTTTGTGACCGTAATTATCTCGTTCCTGCCTTTTGTGGTTAATTTTTTTGGCTCTGGCACTATGCATACTTAAAATAGTCCTAAATTGATGTAGATAAGATTAATATAAACTTGAAGGAACAGAAAAACAAATATATATAAATCCGATTTAATCGGAACCATTTCATTCAGAATTAATGTGGTGTTTATTTTATTGTAAATTGCATCTTTCAATTCAAGAACAAGAATTAAACAGCAGACAGAAACGCAAGTTCTGATCAGAATTCAGAATTAAGTATGTTGATTATATTGTAATTCATGCATCTCGAAAGATGCTCAACAGCTTTAGCCAGAAAATGATGCAAACATGAAAGGTAATGGGTTTGCTTTGAACCTGACATTACATGTCTCAGATGTTATTGTACATCTTTGTTCTTATCGCTGGAGTACTAAAGTTTACAGTGACTTGTCAGACGGCTGACGCAGTGTCCTGAAAACTGAAAAGTCAGACTAACGGTTGAAGAATCAGTCAGATTCTCGAAAAGCGTACGACAACAAAGTGGGTTGTTGGGCTTAAACTAATGGGCCTCTATATTTCATGTCCATTCATGCTTTATTTGGCCCAACATCAGGCCCAAGCCAATTGACATGCTAATTTTTGGACTGCAGTTTTGGACTTTAGATGGTACAGTGGTGATGACTGCTTTGGACCTGTAAGTTGAGGGTGCAACAGAGTTTTGGAACTCCTCACATGGATCCTTATTTGCTCGAATATATCAATATTAATGCAATACCAAAACATATGCAAGAATAGCATGTATTCAGTACCAGCATGCTTTCATCAGCACTTGACAAATTAAGAAAAGGTGCACACAAGAGGATGCAAAGTTGCACATACTATATAACGCACATAAATGATCTCAGCTAGAGGATAACGATTTTTAAAATTTTCCCACACTGCTGGACCTTGAGGATGTATACTGACAAAATATTTTACAAATCGTGCATCTGAACAAGCTAGAAGTGTGCTCACTGATAACATGGGCTTGGCAGCACCTTTTTCCCCTAAGCCATTTATACATAGAAAATCTTACACTTATTCTCTCCATATCATAGCAAAGGAAAGACGGAAAAGCCACTATAGATTCACGGGTATCCCAAGTAGTTTTTCAAGCACTCAATCTTTTTCTCAAGAATATCATTGCTCTGGTTTTAAAACTGTCGGGGCCTTTTTCACCATACTTGATACCGTGTTGAAGTCTAAACCAGCCTCCACCAAACAATCAAATCTCTCCTGCAACTGATCTCCTCTGCCCCTGAACCGTTTTAGAGCTTTGATCATCTCTTCTGAATTTTCTAAATAACCTATTCTCTGCAAGAATTCTGTTTTTTAACAAAATTGTTCGGGATTCCTGGCATCCACATACTCTGTACTAGAATTGTTCATCTTAAAAGCCAATTTGAAAAATGCCGATGGATCCTTTTTATAGTCTGACATAAACTATGCTTGCAACCATTGAAATTCTTTAACACAGTCTTGGTCCTTTTAGAGAGTGGAATCGAAGATATTCATGTGGCTGGACAGAATCTGGGCTGTATATTCTGGGTCCATCCCTATCTCAAGAGAAAAGCCAATGCCTTCCAAAAGTTCTTGGCGCATTTCGGTGATAGAATCTGGGGTTCTTTGAGACTAAAGCATAAACCTCATTCATGTGAAGGCCCAATTTAAGCAATGCACCAACCACTACATAAACTTCTTTCCCAGAGCCTTGAAATAATAGTGCGGTATCTTTCCTTAACAAAATCCCCATCTCTGCATCATTATAACCTACTTCACGAAGAAAACACAACGTATCTAGTATTCTATTCAATTGTACGTGTTTTTGCTGGATAAATACCCTCAATCAGTTGCTATCAAAACCAAGTTCTTTTAATTTTTCAAGCACCTTTATAAATGCATTGTTCACTTCCCGACCAAAAAGCAGAGGACAGCAAGTTACAAGCTTTATGACCGTTGATCTACTCATACCTAACTGCTCGTATGTCCTCAATTTCATATCCAACACCCCGATTTCATACCTGAACAACTCATTCACTTCCTTGTACATCCTTCCTATCTTAGTCCGTGGAAAACCATAATCACCGAGGGTATGATAGTTATCAAGCAAGATTGATCATCACTCAGAAATATCAACCCTCGAGGAAGAAGAGACGCAAATTCTGTTTGGGCTCAAGCCCAAACTCTCAAGAATGGTTCAAACTCATTGATGGGATGGTATCTGAAGAACCTGATAATGCTCTTGACACATCTTGCTCCTTTTCGACTTTAGCAATCAGCTCCGCGAGAAACCTCGGCGAATTTTTTGCTTATGTGCTCCGCATCCCAGGAAGCTCAATCCTAGTACAATGCAGATAATCAAATAGTGCGGCCTGTGCATCGGTTTTGGCAACGTGGAATTGCATCGGTGGGAAGGTGATTGGATGCTGAGCTGCGGATTTAGCCATAAAAAAGCTTAGAATTGTTTGAGGAGGTTCCAAACTGTGGAAGAACTGGATTCTTGAGAATGTATGAAATGGTGGGCTATGGAAAAAGGTCGAATTTTTCTCGCTAACAGCAGGGTACAAAGAAGAGATTACTGAGACGGGAAAGCATTTTCGAAGACACACTTTTGCCAATTTTTCGAATCAACATAGAGAAATCAAAAACAGGCAGATAACCCAAATGATTTTAAACAAAGAAGAAAATCTGAATATCACGTAAAGGCAAGAATTCAAAATGTGAAATAATGAGTTTTGCTCCGTAGACTAGATTAAAAACTAACCTCAGCTACTCAAGTTAGGGGTTTCTTGTACCAAAATTTTATGGCAAATTTCCATACATCCGATTAGGCGAATTGATTCAGTTCTTCCCCTTTTGAATTTACTGCTCATTTCTCAAAAAAGATCGAATCCGGTTGGGTTTTTGTTCAAACCTATTCAAGTCTGATATCATGACCAGCTGCGTTTTGACTGTCATGC